>WBMZ01001495.1:0-145048 GCA_013400975.1 Atrichornis clamosus
CCTCGGCCGCCCAGGCGGCGGTGCGGGGCGGCGGCTCCTCCTCGGGGGGCCCGGCGGCCGCGGGGGGCGGCTCGGGCGGGCAGCCCGGCTCGCTCAGGTAGACCTGTCGGGCGCTGCGCAGCACCAGCGACACTAGGAGGTTCTTGTGGAGCTTGAGGCCGCCGCGCTGGCCCCGCGCGCTGTAGATCTTGCCCAGCGAGATGCTGACGATGCGGTGCGCCTCCAGCTTGAATTCCATGAGGACGACCGGGTGGGCGAGGCGAGCGGGGGGGAAAAAAAAAATCCGCGCCGAGGGGATCCGCGTCGCGCCCGAGCTCCTCTCGCTATCCCTTCGCGCCGCAGACTGAGAGAGCCCACGCGCCCGCCGGTCTTTTATACCGCCCCCGCCTCGACCAATCAGGGCGCGCCGCCGGCCGCTCCAACCGCCGGCTGGCCCCCGCGCGCGCGGCCCGGCCAATGGCAGCGCAGGGCAGCGCGTTCGAAAGCTCGCCCCGCGGAGAGCGCTCTTAAAGCGGCAACGCCATCGCCCGGCGCGGTGTGGGGTCCACAGCGGCGGCAGCAGCACCCCCGCTTCACTGCCCCCCGCGTGGGCTGGGACAGACCGGCGAGCAGCGCTGGGAATTTTGGCCAAAGCCGTGGAAGCTTCTGGGGGGAAAAAAAACCCCAGACAAAACAAATCAAACCAAGCGCAACCCTTGTTTTGTCAGGTTAGGAGCGTTTCCCGCAATTTCAGCCCGGCTCTGACATCTTGCCGTGTTAGAGGAGCTGGTGGTAGTGTTGGCTGGAGGGGGAAGTGTGTCTTTGAGTATTTCAAGGAAAATCTGCCCTGACGTGGAGCAGAAAGCCATCCCTGCCCAGCTGCCAGGCGCAATTCTGCTCCAGGGGTCTGGCAGAAAAGCTCACAGAAAGCCCAGGGTAGAGAGGAAGATCCACCACCGGGGTGGGACAGGCTACAAGGGAGGACAGGGGAGGGCAAAAGGCTACCAGTATCTCCAAGGGTGATGGGGACCTTTGCAAACTGGAGCACTTTGTTTGGGAACGGAAACCTCACTCAGCCATAGCTGTGAAAGCTGGTGGTGGGACCAGCCTGGTGGCTGGGGGCCACAGGGGACAACACAGTTACCCCCCCACAGGCACAGCTCCAGGCATGGGGTAAGCCTCCAAGAAAGCTTGGAGGGTGTTTCAGGGCTTGGAGTGGGGACCTTCCTCCCGCCGAGGAGAAACCACCATCCGCAAGCAGAAAAGAAGTGAAAGGGCCTAAAATTAAGGAAGTTCAACGTGCTGCCCCAGAGTATCAGTTTTCACTCCCAGCTGACACATAACAACTTGCTTCCATCTCTTTTTTCCCAAGGGATTAATCCAGAGGCTCCCCCAAAGGAAAGCCGCAGCCTGTCATGATGTTTTATTGGCAGGATCTGCCACCACATCCTGGTTTTCTGTAAGGACAAAGGGGTAGCTGTACCTAAGGTCACAGAGGTAGCAAAAAGTGGGTGAAGATTCAGCCACACCAACACATAGTTGACATAGCAAGAGCTTTCTCCAAAAAAACCCGACACTCAGACCAAATGCATGTTTTCCTCCTGCTCAAATGGAGATGGAAAACCTCAAATGCCACTGTCTGGGTGTTGGACACAACAGCATGTCAACCTGGGTGTTGACATCTCAAAATGCCCACCTCCTCCACCAAACCTGCCACACTCCATCTGAAGTGACTAAACCGAAGCACGCTCAACCACACAGCCAAAACACAGGCCAAAACAGCTGGTCCCAACTCTCCCCACAGGCAAAAATCTCACAGGCAAAAAGTCCCAGCTTTGCCTACACCAGGGAGAACCTCTTCTGGCCGCAGGGAGCGGGGCTGTCCCCTCCACACCCGGCGTGGGAGGCCAGAGGGACGCGAGCTCCAGCGGTGGGAACCAAGGGTTTCCAGACCCGCCAAACCTGCTCTCCGCACCTCGGAGGGCCGGCAACACCCTGTCCTAAGCCCTCGGGTCAGTCTAACCAGCCAGGGCAGGTCTGGGCTCACATGCTTGAGACTGCAGTCACAGTTCCTCACCTGCAGCCAGTATGTCTGCCCACCACCGGTGTCCCCTCGGTGCCACAGTGTTGGCTCTGCCCCTGGAAAATTGCTTGTGCATCACCAGGAGTGTTGCTCTGGGACTGCTGCTTGCAAGATCCGGGCACCTGCATCCTCCTCAGCAGAGGTAACCTGGGTCAGAAGGGTAAGTCAGGTTTGATACATCTCAGTTGGGTATATTCCAACTCACGAATGAAAAGCAGCAGTGCAAAGTCATCACGCTGGCTGGAAAAAGCTGAACGCAGGTGGAGGAGGCACAGCGTGGGAGCTCTGCTGGGTGAAGGTCTGAGTGGACTGACCTGTTCTGCTGCTCACCACCTCACCCTGATGGCATGAGGCACCATTTCTCTCCAGTCACCACGTTTTGGCAGCCTATCCCCGCTCTGGCCAGGGATTAGCAGGATGGGGATGGGTGCCAAGTGGTCCCTCATCCCTCTTAGTGCTCAGACAGAGAGCTGGCAGGGAGGAGCAGAGGTGCACGACGTCAGGCAGCAGAGCTTGTACCCAGTACCACCAGTTTCACCCACCAACACCGCGCCTGGTGTCAGGCGCAACCTGGGTCAGAAGGATAAAGTCAGGTGTGATACATCACGTTATTCCCAGGGCACCAAAGCCCTGCCTTGACATCTGCCCTGCCCTGCCTGCTCTCCGTGCCCTTTGCGAAGAGATGGGGTGATTGTTTTCTTTCCCTTGCGGGGACCCATGGAAGAGGGAGGCAGGAGAGGAAGAGGAGCAGCGCAGGCAGAGGCAGCGCCGGCAGCGCAGGCAGCCGGTTGAAGCCAGGCAGTATTTTGGTGGCAGCCCTGCCGTTCCCTCCCAGGCTGATGTCATGCTTTAGTAACTTTGAGGCAGAGTCACATGGCAGCTTCTGAGGTCAGCGCCTGGGGTGGCTTTGTCTGCCTGCCTTGTGCCTGCCCTGCGCTCCTGCTTGCCCTGGGCTCCTGCCTGCTCCTGGAGCGGCCCCGCTGGCGGTGACCCCGCTGGGGTTGCCCTGTGGGGTCGCCCTCTGAGCAGGGCAATCTCCGCGCTACCCACGGCTCGGCATCCCCGTGATAGCCACAGCTGGGCACGGCGTGGGAGCCGTCGCCTCGGTGGGACCTGCATCCCAGAGAGTCGGGTGCGCCTCCTGTCCTTCCGTCTGCTCGCGGAAGGGACACTGCCCCCCATCCCTGCGGGTCAGGGGGGGATACAGGAGAAGGAGGAGGAGGGAAAGGGTGTGACCGGGCGCTCTAATCTCCTCATGTGATCCAACCGGGTTGGAAGGGGTTTGACGAACAATTAACAATCCTCCGGCTCAGCTGCCGTTTCCCGAAATAGCTCTGGCAGGAGGAGGAGGGCGGCCGGGCTGGCTGGCAGACAAAGGTGGCCCCTCCGCCAGCAGAGCTGCAGCCGGCGGTGCGGCCGGCACGGCCGCGAGGAGGCAGCCCCGGGGGCCGAGCAGCGGGGAGCCCGCAGCCCCACCTGGAGAGGAAAACAATGCGACATAAAAGCAGCTCGAGGGAGGAAGCAGCTTGTGGCACAAATAATAAGTGCAGAGGGCTGCGCGCACCACCGGCTTTTTGGGGGGCGTTTAAATTCGCCTTCGGCGACGATGAGCAGGGCGGTCGGCGCCGGGAAGCTCGCTGGGGATTCGTGCGGTTGCGTCTTGGCCGGGAGCGGTGCGGGATGCTGGGGCTGTGCGCCGGCTGCCTGCGCCCCCAGCTCCGGCGGCACCGGGGCTCTCCCGGCCCCCGAGCGCGGCTGGGTTCCGTCCCGCCTCGGCCATCTGGCGCCCAGCACGGCCACCCCGACCTGCGCCCGTGGGATGAGGATGTGGTTAGCAAGATATCCTGTTCCGACAGCGGCGCCTGCCCCCCTCCCCAACCCCCCGCCGGCCCCTCGCTGTCACCAAATGTGCGGCCCAGGCCCCAGGGGGAAGCCAGATGTAGCAAAAAGGTGGAAACCCCCCCGGATAGGATGGATGGTGAAATTAGGTTCTCCTCAAAGCACACACTGAACTCATCAGTCACTGGCTGTCCCAGCACCACTGCAGTTTATCAATCCCTCCCTCTTCAATTCGGACCAGGACTCCTGAGTTAGACCCTTCCTGGGAAGAGGATGGGAACAAATCAACCAGAAGTCCCTCACCAGCAGTGCTGTTGAGGCAAAAGCCTTTACACCAACAGCTGCCTGCAGCAAAAACAGAGCTTCAGGACAGCCAAAGCCCCAGGGAGACCCAGGCCCATCCCCAGCGATTGCTGACGTAAACGAAACAGGACAGGGAGGAACATTTCCAAATAGGAATCTATCCACAGCTTGAGTTCATTTCTGGATGAGAATAAACATCTACATTTTGAGGCACCCATGCAGCACTCAGGAGGAAGAGGAGGCGGGTTGGTTGGGGTTGGTTTTTTTTCAAAAAAAGTCAATTATTCACATGGATGCGGTCTGGACCTGCCACAATCGGACATCAGTAAATAATCTCCCAGGGTTCCCAACTGCTCTGATTTATCCTTGCTTGGAGATAAGGTCAGAAGAGCTGGGAAACATCCCAAAACACAGCCAAGAGAGCCAAACACTAATCACTGTTGAATGAAAACCAAACACAAGCAAAACAAATACAAACAAATCAATACAGACCTAAACCCAAAGGACAGGAAGCAGCTCCCTCGGCTTCTGAGAGTGCTGAGACACCTGCCCCAAAACCACAGTGAGGTGTGAGCCTGTAGCACAGCCATGTACTAGAAAGCAAAGGGGTCTTCCAGGGTGACCCCCTTCCCATCGGCAGAGATTATAGTGCTGATATCCCAGGCAGACAGGACCCTTTCCTACATGTCTTTCTTTTTTTTCACCAGTGACCTGGGATTCCCCCTTCTCCCCCTACACAAATGATTTAAAATTTCCCTTCCCTCACTCTGAGCCACTGGCTTGGGATTTCCCTCCCCTCCTCTGGAGAACTGTGACCTGTCCCTGTGCCCATCAGATATCCTGCTACTCCTCCAGCAGCCTCTCCAAACACAAAGAGGGGGGAAAAAAAAATCCCACTCCCAGCTATCAGCTTCTTCAGGCAGCCGTTTCCCTTGGGAAAATGTGGCCCCACATCTTTCAGTGGTTTATGGAACAGGTTTGGGTTTCCTGGGGAAAAAATGCATTTATTTGTCCGGGGTTTCCTATCAGACAACCCTTCCATTGTAGTCCACCTTCCTGCATGTTTTTTTTCCCTCTCTGATATGCCTGCAATGGGTCCTGTGCCACTTCCAAAGGTTCCCTTGTGCCCAGGGGGAAAAGAAGCGGGACAGCTCTGGGATGCAGCCCAGCAGACGACCCTTTGGCTGCCCAGCAAAGCCCGGGTTTTTCACTGGAGCGATCTGCTCCCCAGCAAACTGTGCTAAAGGAGGCGGCAGCCTCGGTGGCTGGGGTTAAACATCTCCAATTAATGGTGCGAACTCCGCACAGAGGCAGCTGCAGCCACAGCTCGGCAATCCACAGGGTACATCATCTGCCCAAAGGAGTCTCAGCCTAATTATTTTTTTTCCTCTCCCTCTATCTCAATGTCACCTTCCTTGTAGCCATCGGGCAAATGACAACCGCAGCCCCGTGCACATCCCAGAGTGCAGATGTGTCCTCTGTGCGACTGCTTCCCACTTCAGAGGTCACACAGCGATGCTCCGGAGCCATGGAGCTGCCTGCTCTGCTTCCCGCTTCCTTGGAGGGCCCCCAGGGGGACCGAGGACCTTGGGACTTGCCAGAAAATCACACCACAGAGTAGCAGCCACCACTGAGAGCAGCAAGGGCAGAGCAGATCCTCTCCAAGGGCGGAGCAGATCCTCTCTGTGTCAAATCCCTCCTCCCACCAAGGAAAACTGCAAAATAAAACATCTGTGCCTGCCCGCAGGCGTTGACTGCCTCTGTTACTGCTGATCTGTGCCCTTTCCCTCTTATAAGGACCTTCCTTGGACCACCAAGAGCCTAGAGCCCAGAGAGGTCATCCATGGACACAGGGATACCAAGGAAGGTTATAGGGAAAGGCTGCTGGGGAAGAGTTCCTTCTAATTTCACCCACTCATAAAAGTAACAAGGACTCTGGCAGTCCAGCAGCTCACTTACTCCTGCAATTTAACAGCCTCTTTCTGGATCCACATAAGCTCTCAGCATCCCTGGCATCCCATGCCAGGCAATCTCAGGGATTCATCCTGCAGAAAGCAATGCCGCCTTTCCTCAATTTCATTTCCCGTTTTCACCTTCATTAAATAACCGACTGCTCATGCACTGTAAAGAGGAAGATTAATTTTCTTCAAAGCAACCCTTACTCTGAATAATTACCCCACATGCTACTATGAATTATCACTTTGCATTTGCTCGTTTATGTCACATTTGATGGCATTTTTACCATTTTTGTCCCAGTCAGAGATTGCAGCCTGTGCTGCACACAGGCCTAGCTCTGTTAGGGACCCACCTGAGTGGGCACGGAACCAGCTCTTGTTAGACAGTGAGAGCCTACAAGGGACAGCCACCACCACGGGAAAAGCTTGGGTCAGGCTTCACTCCTTCCCAGACAACTGCAAAACCAAGGAAACCCACTCCATCAGTTCCAGCACATGTGTCTGGGAGCATCCAGTACCCAAGCTTTCTTCTCAGCAAGGAGCAGCCACCTCTCAGCACCTTTTTGTCTTTTAACACTTTGGAGTTGCCACTGTAGCCACCATGGCTGAGCCTCGTGTCATCTGTTCCCTTTGTGTCTCTCAGTGAAGTCCCCAAGAATTTCTAAAAATAAGGTTCAGGAAACCTCGTTACAAACACAGAGAGGCCACAGGTGGGTAGGATTTGATGAAAACCCCCAGGATTTGATGTAAACCCTTGCTGCCCATCACAACACTGAATATTTAGCTACCAACCAGTGTTTTATATCATTCTCCCTGTCTTAATCCTCTTAAAACCACCACTGAAAATTTTCAATTTCCACTAAAAATGAAAAAAAAAGAGGAGGAAAACCACCGAAGCATCTGAAAACCTTTTTCCTTTAGCCATAAAACCTTTTTGGGGGGTGGGGGAGAAAGTCCCTTCTACTTGTATAAGTCCAAATTCAAACCAGTGCACCTTTTCCCTGAGAGGAAAAGCCACCTCTTCCACACCAAACGCATATTCTTTGCACCAGGCCAGCACGGGATCACACACACCCCCCTGTGCATGTACACACATGCCACAAAGATTTTCCTGATAAAAGTTCCAGGGAGCCCAGCTCTTTCCTGCAGACAGCTGGGATTTTGACGAGTCGGCACTTTTCGGTGCAGAAGTGTTTCATCAGATCTTTCCTGACCAGTTCTGCAGCTCTGCACTCAGTGCTCCTCTCCCAGCAGGAATCGGTTAGCCAAGGACACTGAAAAGCTCCCGAAAAACTCCTCGCTGCCTCCAAGTCTCCAAGCCCCAAATCAGAGTTTCCCATATGGAATAGCTAAAACTCCCTCGTTCTAAAAAATACAAACAGCAGCATGGTTGGAGAGGCTTTCAGGTGAAAATCTTTTAACTACATCATATAAATTAATTTCCAGCACCAAGGACCAGGCTGTCTTTTCTTATCCCTGGAAAGTGTACAACTTCCCTAGATTTTGGTAAAACCCCTTATTTTCAGCCCTCAACAGCTCTGTGAAGCTTTACACTTTTTTGCAAATGGACTTGATGATCTTAGAGGGATTTTCCAACCTAAGTGATTCTGTGATTCTGTAAAAAACCCCATTTTCAATTAAGTGAATAAAGCGTTCACATAATTTATTAAAGGATTTCTGAAATTCCTGGCTAGTAACTCTAAAATAAGCTTTTCCCTTTTGCATTCCCAGTACAGTGAAGGTTTCAGAGAATGCACAGGTGGAAGTCACAGAAGGATCATGAGATTTTGGGGAGTACAAGGTCTTTGTGGGACAGGGACAGACAAACTGGACCAGTGACTCCTTGGCATTCTGTTTGTTCCTGGAGGGAACCTCCCATGCTCAGCACACATTAGGCAGGGACACCCCAAATCCTGCCGGCGTGGGAAAGTCATCCACGGCAAGGAAGGGCCAGCAAATGCCAGCCCCAAAGCTGCCACCTGTTGCACCATCCCTGGCGTGGGGCTGGCCGGAGCAGGAGGCAGATTTCTCACCCCAAAAACTGCAGAAACCGGTTCAACATGTGCCACAGCCTTCCCACCCCACACCGTGTGTGAGGAAAGCTGCTAGGATTGCAAAAGCCAGGTATCCAGTTCCCATGCTGAGGAGGCATCTCTGCAAACAGGGCTTGTGCCCGTTCCCTCAGTGAACTGTCACTGCCTTTGCTCGGGATGCTGGACCACTGCCACCTTCGGGAAGCACAGGCTGGGATGCGCTCTTTGGTTAAAATTTAGGGGATTCCTTCTGGCCAAGCCTCTGCAAAATCAACCATCATGCTGGACTATCCCATGGGAGAAAAGCAGGGACATCCCTCTCCTGTGTGTACATGGATGGGAACACCTCCCAGTGCTCCGTAGGCTCTCCCCTCCTGCCATCTGCTCCAAGCCCAGGGCTACCTGTGGTCAGCTACCAAAGAGCCCAGAGATTTAAGAGAGGTGGGAGTGAAGGAAGAAGGGATCCTCACCCTGGGATGGACAAAATCCAAGAGGCACAGGGCTGTTCTCACCCCATACTAGGCAGGAGGAAGGAAGCAGTGCCTGTGCCTTCCCGGGGCAGGAAGGGCAGGGGGAGCCAAGCAGACTGCCTGTCGCTCCCTCCTTCTTCCTCCCACACCGGCTGGGAACACAGCCTGGCTGAGCCACTCCTGCTGGGAACTGTGATTCTGCCCCTCTACTCAGCCCTGGTGAGGCCACATTTGCAGCATTGTGTGTAGCTCTGGGCTCCACAGCACAAGGGAGACATGGAGCTCCTGGAGCAGGTCCAGTGGAGAGCTCAGAGATGGTCAAGGGTCTGGAGAGTCTCCCTTACTAGGAAAGGCTGAGGGAACTGGGCCTGCTCAGCCACGAAAAGAGATGACTGAGTGGAGACCTCATTAATGTGTATAAATATCTAGAGGGGAGATGCCAAGAAGATGGAGACGGGCTCTTCTCCAGGCTCTCCTTGGTGGTGCCAAGGGACACAAGGGGCAATGGGCAGAAACTGCGCACAGAAATCCCACCTGAATACAAGGAAAAACTTCTTTACTGAGTGGTCACACACTGGAACACATTGCCCAGAGAGGGTGTGGAGCACCCATCACTGGAGATATTCCAGAACCGTCTGGATGCAATCCTGTACCATGTGCTCTGGGATAACCCTGCTTCAGCAGGGAGGTGGGAACAGATGACCCGCTGCGCTCCTTTTCAACCTGACCGATTCAGTGTGTGATTCTGTAGGTGAGGAGGACACCGGGTCCCCGCGCACTGCGGGAAGAGCGGCCGTACTCTCCCTGGAAGAGCCGGGACAGTGCCAGGATCCCACAGCCCATCCCTGCCCAGGAACCCCCGCCGCCCGCCATGCCGGGATGACGTCACCCGGCCACGCCCCTTCAAGCAGAGTCGCCAGTAGGGCGTGGCCTGCTGGGGGCGTGCCCTCGGGGCGTGGCCTGATGGCGGGGGCGTGGCCTGTCGGCGGCCGTGGCGTGAGGCGGCGGCAGCGCCATGTCGATGGAGGACCCCTTCTTCGTGGTGAAGGGGTGAGCGGCGCCCTCGGAGGGCCCCGGGGACGGAGAGGGGGACGACGAAGGGGCCGGGGCCACCTTTGGGCGCGGAGCGGGCGGGACTGGCCGTCCCGCAGCGCGGGAGGCCCGCGGAAAGCGAGGCGGGCGGCGGGCGGGGGTCTGTGTGGGCGGAAAATGGCGGCCAGGCCCCCCTGTGCTGCTGAGGGGCTGAGCGCGGGCACCGGGGCCTGTCCGGCGGTGGCGGCCCGGCGCGGAAGGCGCGGGGGTGACGTGGGCAGGTGCCGGGCCGCGGCTGGGCCTCCCCGGGCTCTGTGGGGGCCCCCCGGCCTTGGCTGCAGGTGAGTCTTGGGGACAGTGGCCACGGCGGGGCTGGCGGCTCGTGGGTGGAGGCCGGGGTGTCCATGTGGAAAGGTGGAGAGGAGCAGGGACCAAGCTGTGGCACAGACAATGGCCGTGAGAGGAAGCCAGCAGAGAAGAGCCTGAACGCAGGGAAATACAAACCAAAGGTGGTCAAAGGAAAATTGTTAGTAATAGGGTGAAAGTAGCTCTGTTGGAGCTATTGTAGAGGGTCCAGCAGAGGACACAAAGATGATTTGAGGTCTGGAGTATCTCTCTAATGAGAAGAGATTGCAGGAGCTGGGCCTGTTTAGTCCACAGAAGACAAGGGATCTCATCAATCTATATAAATGTCTCAAAGGGGTGTCAAGAGAATGGTGCCAGACCCTTGCAGCGACAGGTTGAGGAGCGACGGCCATAAACTAAAACACAAGAAGTTCCACCTCAACAGGAGGTAGAACTTTACAATGGGAGTGGCAGAGCACTGGAACAGGCTGCCCAGGGAGATCGTGGAGTCTCCCTCTCTGGAGACATTCCAAACCCACCTGGAGATGTCCCTGTGCCCCCTGCTTCAGGTGACCCTGCCCTGGCTGGGGGGCTGGACTGGATGATGCACAGAGGTCCTTTTCAACCCTAACAATTCTGTGATTCTGTGAAAGCAGCTCAGTCACTAAACACTACCCTGGGGCCATCTTCAGCTTGTGTTGGAGGCTGATCTTTTGCCCCATGTCACAGTGATACAGCCCTGAGGAGCAGCAGAGGAGCTCATAGTGGGAAAGCTGGGACAGCCAAATGAGCACAGGAGGTGTGGGAAGAGATACTGGTGCGTGCACCCAGGGAAAGTGAATCTCTCTACCAGGTTGAACTCGTGCTAAGAGGAAAATGTAGGAGTCGCCATGGGTGGGGAGCAAGCGTCCTGTCAAACTTTCCAGAGATGTTCCCACAGCGTGTGGGGAAGGGCAAGGAGGGGAAAGGGGATGTGCTGCCACTCCCAGAGTTAATTATTACCTGGCTGGTCAGGGGGCTAGTGGTAGTGGAGCCACCAGAGTTGTGATTATTTTGCTTTCCTGGTGTCTGTAACTCCTCCCATCAGAGGACATCCAGCTCTGCTTTACATTCCTGCTTCTGGGGACTTACACAAGTGTGTTCAGATGAAAAAAAAACCAAGCAAAACCAAAACTTCTGCTGGCAAGTAGTGGAGGGAATGACGTTTTCCAGATCCTCAGTGCAGGCTGCTGACTTTAGGGCACTCAGTGTGGCAGACTCAGAGCTGTAGGCGTGGGAGAAGAGGAGGGACATTCATCAGGGCTCTGAGAAACTGCAGCTTACACAGCAATTTGAGTACTTCAGGCCCTAATGTAACTTAGAGAGCTGTGGTCCTGGCACTTCTACAGGGTGTGGGCTCAGTTCATCTGTTCTGAACTTTCCCTGCTTTCCTTCCCTGGGGTGAAACATCTGACCGCTGCGTGCAGGCTCGTGGTGGCCACTTTTCACACCAGCAGTCTGGGCTCATCTTCATTCCTCATCCTGGCTCCCTGTAAACCTGGGGGAGCAGTTCACAGCTCGGGACCTCAGAGTTTGTAAATACAGATAACCACACTGAGGGTCCGTGACCCAAATTTACAAACCTGCTTGCCCCAAATCAGAGCTGTCAGCAAAGCCTTCCCCTGCTGTGAATGCATTCATTTTCAAAAGCGCTTAGAGCAGCAGAAAAAACTTGTGTTTCCTAAGCCAGCGTAGTAGGGCTGTGTATTTTTTTAAATACTGAATTAAAATAAACAGTGCTGCACTCAACAGTCTGCCTGGCTGTAGTGTGGGGACAGTGCCTGTAACACTGTGTGCCCTTGGGGTTTCTTACATGGGTAGTTAAGGGCCTTGAGGGGAATGCAAAACATGGATTGCCAAAGAGCTGCCTTGTTCAGACCCTCTGCCCTGGCTTGCCTGTGTGACTCTTGGCAGAAGCTTCCCCTGAAGAAAAAGGTCCCTTCATTAGTTACTTTGTGCTGCAGCAAGACACAGGATTGTCCAGCAGGTAGGGCAAATCCTTATTTTACGAAATAAACAAGAAGTTTGAAGGAAAGATGTTTGGTAGGAAGCTGTGGCTTCCCTGCTCAGCTGGACACAGGGTTGTCCCAGTGTCACTGCTGCAGGGAAACTGATGATAATCCCTTGGCTTCTCTTCACTCTCCCCGGCTGCAGGGAGGTGCAGAAAGCTGTGAACACTGCCCAGGGGCTCTTCCAGAGGTGGACAGAGCTCTTGCAAGATCCTTCCATTGCCACAAGAGAAGAAATCGACTGGACCACTAATGAGCTCAGGAACAATCTGCGGAGCATTGAGTGGGACCTGGAAGACTTGGATGAAACAATTAATATCCTTTCTGTGGCCCTTTGGAGGTAGTTACATGCAATTCCGAAGTTGTACTGAATAGCCAGGTACCAGTGTTTGTCTCTCTTTACAAAAATCAGGACCATTGGGGATTGAATTTTGCATTCACATCCACTTTTCTCAAACTGCAAATGAGAAATTAAGTCAAGGATTTTCCTTTTGCCTTTTTGTTTCCCTTCTTACAAGGTATATTCTAAGATGCTTTGTTCTAGAAAGCCTATTGTGTGAATCTGGATTTCTGCAGAGTCAGTCATACTCTAGGCTGGCTTCCAGAAATACTCCTTTTCGCTTGTGTTCATCTGAGTGCTTCTCAAAGCACCGTGCAGCATCGCAGAACGAAAAAAAAACACGGAAAAGAGAAACCTCACGCGTGTGCGTGTACTGCACAGTACATTCTTGCCATGCCTGCTTTTCCGTCCAGTGTTCTGTACTTTGCTAATCAAATTTTGGGACCAGGCACAGCACAATGGCCACTTGGCATGCTCAGGGTTTGTGTATCCAACACCACTTCCGGGGACTCCTTGACTCGGTGCCCACGCATTGTTGAGGCAAACCCGCGGAAATTCAACCTCGATGCCACGGAGCTGGGTATCCGGAAAGCCTTCATCACCAGCACACGGCAGGTGGTCAGGGTAAGGAGCCTGGGCTTGGGGTCAGCCTGGGGAGGGCAGGGGTTTGTTAGCTGGTTAAAAAAAGAAAGTTTGTGGCTGTTCAGTGGTGAACTGGAGAGCAGAGAATAAACCTGCTACCTGCTCTGTCTCAGTGTTCCTCCTCTTCCCTGTGTGCCCCCTCCTGGAGCTGCCTAGGTGGGTTTGGGGCTGCAGGTGCCCCATGGCATTCCTTCTTTGCTGCCCTAGAAGTCTTCACACCACTCTGGCAACAGCAAGCCTGGAAATCTGTGGTAACTGGGGAGGAAGAATAAAAACCCAGCTGCAATGCTGTGAAGGCTGGAGTATCCGTTCAGAGTTGAGGGAAATTGCGACTGTCCCGACCATTTGTAGCACTAGTTTTCAACAACGGGGAGACCACTTTGAACTCTGACAGGTGGTTAAAGCCTGCCATTATTGACACGGTGACTTCAACTTCCTACCCCTGCAAAATAGTCCAAACAACCACTAGATTTATTTTTAACTCAAGGACAATTTTTTTTAGTTTAATTTTACACTTGAGAAGAAAAAAGGGGATTTTAACAACTCGGTGGCAATAAAGAAGAAACATCTTTCCAAGAGCTTCACTGCCTAGTAACAAGCAGCTACTTAGGAAGTTTTCTCTTTATTAATAGCTACACTGAGCTTCTGCTGCCCCTTATGACTCTGATGATCCTGCTCCACAGAATGCATTGCTGTGGTTGGGGCAGGCTTGTTACCCTACCTGCAGTCCTGCGGTCTGGATGCAGTTCCTAAGGCTTGCTGCCTAGGAACTGATCCCAAAACTGCACTGGCCCCACGTAGCAGGCATATGCTTGCTGTCTTACCCTCGCTGTAGTCCACTCCCAAATGGGCAGGATCAGGCAAGTCTGCTCTCTGGCCCTCCTTTACTGGCTGAAAACTGCTGGCTAATGGGTTTTGGAGCAGCGTCTCTTACTGGTAAGTGAAGTTCTTAGTGGCAGTGTGCAGCTGACTTCCAGTTTCTGTGGGGGAATTTGTGATGTGCTGCAGCCAGTGAGAAGTAACCGAGTGGGATGTGGTGCTCTTTGGTGATGTGTTGCACATGTCTGGGCAGTAAAACCTGAATGCTCTGCTGGCATCAGAACTGTACTGGTGGAGCAGCCTCTGCCAGATCACTTTGACCATTTGCTAATCTGTAAAATCTGGACTGTGTTATGTTGTGACGGAGAGCCTTCTGTGATTAATAACCTTCTGCAGGAACTCCACAGCAAAAGTAATTGGTAGGAGAACACATAGGCACAGTCAGAGAGGATGGCCACAGGACAGGAAATCTACCTCATACTCTGTAATATAAAACCAGATGCAATTTGGAATAAAGCACAGGGAGTGCAGCTTCCAAGGCCTTGACAAACACTTCCTTACACTCTATCAACAGGAACATTAGTTTATGATACAAATCAAAGTGTTTCTGGTTATAATTGAGTAAAATGAGTAGTAAATAAGGAATATTTTCAGTTTATGCCATTGCTGTTGATTCTAGTAAAACCGTGAACTGCATTGACACTTCCTACAATACCCTTCCAGACTCTTCAAAACTGTAGGTTTTCAAAGAAAATCTCCCTTCCCTCCCTCCCCCTTGTAGAAGCCTTGCTGGGTATGGACAGCTCTGTAGCACCCTGAATCTGCCTGTCACCTCAAATCCAATGCTCACATGCTGCTTCTTCTGTTGAACAAACAGGATATGAAGGATCAGATGTCAAACTCCTCCATGCAAGCACTGGCTGAAAGGAAAAACAGACAGGTGAGAACCAGAAAGGGATGGTATGTATCTATGACAATGTATATCCTGTCTGCAGTTCATCCCCTTACAAACCTTTGTTGTGGGAAGGGGCTTGCAGGCTGCAGCCAAGCTGTGTTTGAGCCGTGTCCATTTGGCTGACCTGGGAGAGCTGGTTCTCGCAGGCACGTTGGTGCCACCCTCTTCCAAGCCTGTCTCCCAAAGCAGTAAGTCAGTACTCACCATCTGTCTCTGTCTTCAGAGCTGCTTGTGTACAACTGTCGGCATTGCATCATCCCACGGAAAGGGAAATCTCCCTCCTGCTCGGGGGGAACCAGCTCAGAATCCATGTCAGTGAATGTAATCCTGCGCTCTGCTGGATTTAGGAGCCAAGGTGGTGCAATATCCTTTCGTGCAGCTGCTTCTCGTAATAGCCATGTAAGAAGATGGGAGAAGCTCAAGGAGTCTTGTGTTGTCTGCACTTGTAATCTAAGGGATAGAAATAGATGCAGCTTGTGCTCCTTCCCAGCTAATGGGGAGGCTGTAAGGAGATATTGAAGCTGACTTCCAGGGTCACCTCACTTAAAAGTTTGTGTGTGCTTCACACATTTTTCTATTCTGCATCAGCCTTGCCACGTGTGGCAAAAAAACAAACTGCAGCAAACTACTGAGAAGCACAGAGCTGATTCCTGAGCTTGTGACAGGGTTAATTGATGTGCTTGGCAAACACTCACAGCAGCAAAATCCCCGACACCCTTGCTCGAGCAAGTCTGTAGCTTTCCCTGCGATTTGCTGCTTTCCGTTGCACGAGGTCCCTGATAGCTGCAGGAGACCATATGGCCCAGCTCACCCAGCGACAGCTGGTCAGGAAAACTCACTTCCCCTTGCCGCCTTCCTCTCCCTTCCCAGCCCCTCGCCTTCATTCCAGACTACGAGGCTTGTGCTGGCCTTTGTGTCTGAGGGGGTGGCTAGAGGTGACCTGACCCCTACAGCCCAGGCTGGCAAACAGAGGCCTTTCTATTGAAGCTGCAGCAGAACCAGTGCACTACGTTAAATAAGCAGTAGCTGCGCTTGCCACAAACTGGAGGGAACCAGGAGCTTGCTCAGTGTCTCGGGGGCAGACAAAGCCAGATGTCCTGCTGGCTTCCTGCACGGTCAGTCTGTCAGCTTTCCTCACCCCTCCTTGAACCTTATAAGTCAGATGAACCGTAGAGACCGTCTTGTTTTCAGCCTGACAGAGCAGTCTGGTCATTGTCTTGCTGTCCTCCACAAATACTCTGTTACCCCCTCCTGCTCATCACCAGGAGCTGTGGGATGGGCTTATTACGAGTTGGCCTTGCCTCCTCACTGAAGGGCAGAGTCCCTAACCCACCCCTAGTGCTGTAGGGTGCTGCTCCTCACTTGCAGGTCTTGTTCATTCTCCAGCCTGTGTAGCTCATGTTATTCCCCTTCCAGGGACCAGACATATTTGGCTGAAAAGCCACATCTCTGGTGGCTTTGCGCAAGCTTCTCTGTTCAGGTAGTAGATGTAACCTTGTATGCTGGCAACTGAACAGCCTGCTGGAGGGACAGGCAGCCTGGATCATAGAACATAAGCATACAGCACTGCTTTGGGTATATATTGCACTATTTTACTGTCAGCTCAGCTGGTTAAGTACTTTATCCAGACCCTCTTAAGCCCCTGTCATTAGTAGCAGAGTGCTCAGTTCGAGCTGTACATCTGTTAACACATACATTCAGATACTTCCCTGCTCACATGTCCTAGCACACAGTGCTGCCTCTTGAGCAGGCCTCTGCCAGTCCTTTGTGCTGTGCAGACCCCCTGCACGCACCATCAGTCGGCCGCACTCCAGCTCTCCTGCTGCTGGAGAGGCATATCTGCAATGCCAGGCTGCAGAGACTTCCCAGGCTGGCATTTTGGCTTTGTGTTGGTTTAGTTCATGACAGCACTTTGGCTGAGCAGCAACAGAGCAGGAGGAAAGGGATGCTGTGTGCGTGTGTACATGAGTGTTGCCTTGTCTGCCTTCCCACCTCACCCTGTAGCCAGGCTGTGAGCAGACACAACGGTGTTGCTAAGAGCTCTCTGCATCTGTTTAGGCACTCCTGGGAGAGAGTGGGAGTCAGAGTTGGAGCTCTGGACCTGACAAATACAGCCGTCTGGACCGGGAGCTGCAATTAGCAAATTCACACTTCATCGAGGAGCAGCAAGCTCAACAACAGGTAAGGCAGCTGGTACCATGCAGACTAAATAGCTTTGCTTGCCAAATGGGTGCCGGGAGGACTGGTTTGGATCCAGGAGCCTGACAGTCCTCCTCTTTGCTTGTGGCATATATCTGTGCATGCATTTCCTGTACAGCACGGCTTTGGATGATCTTGGCACTGAGTTTTTAACCCTGGAGGCGTGGGGCTTCTGCTCTGTTCAGAAGGCAGTCGGCATGATCTGGAAGATGTAGCACGCTAAGCTTTAATAGTACAAGGATTGCTGAAGTCCTTGGAAGAGTAGAAACATTGCAAACAGAAAAGGACCCATTTCTCTTATGTAACTTCCCCTGGTTAAAAAAATGTGTGCTGTTGTTTGTGTGCATCTCCCATCAGAACAGGCTGGGAGCAGGAGCACGCGCCTGCTTCCTTTTCCTGCCTTTGTCACCGTGAGATTAGTGAGAACGCCTGTCTGAGGGCTTTGGGAGAACCCCTGGCGAGGCACTTCCCAGCTGCACTTCCCAGCTGATGGGGCAGTTTGCCTGGAGAAGTGCCCAGGCCAGGCACAGACCCATGTGCAGCAGCCTGGACAACTACAGGCCTTTACACAGGCAGTGACTTGGAGTGGCAAACTCTGCTCAAGCTCCTGACCCGTGATGCCGCCTCGGCTTCCAGACGTGTCTTACCTACTGACTCCAGGGAGATAAATAGCTTCAGAAATAGGTAACTAGGCTAAATCTAATCCTTAGCATGACTGTGCCCTGAAAATGACTTAAAACAGCAGCAGACTTATTCTTTTGGCGCACTTGGAGCCAGGCTGGCTATTTTTAGCTGTAGAAGCTGCAACAGCCTTCTACTTGTATTAACCCTGTGTTAGCTGCAGCATGTTCCAGGTGGCATTTCCCAGCATCAGCATGGCTCCCAGCTGCCATACCTGCTTACCTTGCCGAGGTTCTGATGACCAGCCCTTCGAGCTTCCCAAAGTCACTTCAGCTGTGGGTGCAGCATGCCTTAACTGAGGCTGGATTTGCAGGGATGTCTGGAGGTTGCAGCCTGCTGTGCCATGGGAATGCCATGCCACGGAGGCTTTCCCGTGGCTGTCACCTTTCCAGCATTTCTTAGGAACGCAGTCCTCGTTCCTGATGGCTTAGGTCTGAGCCCAGGCCTCACAGCTGATGTTGGCCAAGCAGCAAGTGTTTGTCCACTGGATCGGCTGGCTCCAACCCAGCTGCAGGCAGCAGCTCTGTAATTGCCTGTTTCCCTTCTCTTTGGCCCCAGTTGATTGTGGAGCAGCAAGATGAGCAGTTGGAGCTGGTCTCTGGCAGCATTGGGGTGCTGAAGAACATGTCCCAGCGCATTGGCGGGGAGCTGGAGGAGCAAGCAGTGTAAGTGTGAGACCTGGCGGCAAAACCCCAGTGTGGGGCTGGCTGCAACACAGCTGGATGTCCTCACACACTTCTCTCTGCCCCTGGTAGGGCCTTGAGTTTACTGGTCCCTCAGGTAGCCTCTCCCAGCCAGCCTTTGGAAAGCATTTTGTACTGCAGTCTGCAAGGATCCCACTGCAACCTCCTTTCTTGGGAAACCTGCACCGAAGGCAGGCTTAGCTTTCAGCTTACCTTTCCTTCTTTGCTATTCACATGCTCCCCCTCAGGCAGCCAGCAGACAAATAAGGGAGGGAGGTGCTGTGTAATGGAGATACTGGGCACTTCCTCACTGCACGGGGTTTTGTGCTGCCCCTGGATGACTGCTGGGGCCAGGAGCTCTCAGCTCTCCCTTGCTGCCCTGCAACACACAGCACAGAGCAGCTCTTCGTGGTTAAAGCTAAAAATATCCCTCACCCACACAAAGGGTTAAAGGGCAGCTCACAAAGTCGTTTTGCATCCATGCATTTACATATAAATTAGATTTCTTTCCCAGTTCTTGTTCTTTGCAGACAAGTTCCCAGTTATGCAGGCTAACAGCTATGCTTCCAGAGAGGCTTGAAGGGTTCATGCCTAAAACCCCTCCTTGTTTGGCTGGTACGAGTCTGGAGGGCCACGTCCCTTGTGAAGTGATGTCATCTTTGATGGAGAGAAGGAGCTTTAAACCCACCTCCTGTGTGAAGCTGTGCAGCATGAGAATCTCCTGCTCTCACAGAAGAGATTGCTGTGGCATGTCTGTTTAAAGTTCAGCACACAAGGCTTCAGTGCGTGTTAGAATAGCACATAACTACCACAGTGAGGTTTTTACAAATTTTCCTTTTTCCCACTGAATGAAGGTATAACAAGTGCCCCGGAACTCCAGATTCAGGAAGCTGTCCTTTTAAATGCATTAAGCTTTAAAGTTCCACTGGCTGCAGATAACTGGATTGGTACCTTGATTCTGGATGTGCAGTGGCATTGACAAAGCATGGATTCAGGAAGGCTTTCATATTCATTACAGTTGCTGTGTGGAGGAAGTAAAAGGGTAACTTCCATGCAGAGCTGGAAAAGCACCTTAAAAGCAATTGCAGATCTCATTCCTGTCTGATACATGACTGAAACAAGATTTTAGCTTCAAGTGCAAGCCCTGAACAAGAAAAGAGCTTTAAAGTTGTAGCGGACACCTAGATCTAACTAGTCTCTGCTAATCACGGATTATAAATGAGAGTTTCCTTTTGTAAGGAGGAACCCCTCCCCATTCGTCACCTTGCAGATGTGCATAGAGTTCAGCCACAAACACACAGGGGGAATCAGGAATCCTGAATTGCTTCCCTTTTCCCCTCCTTGTGTGCTTCCAGGAGACGAGGCCACATTTATTTTGTCTGCCAAGGTGTGATACTCTGACCATATCAGTGTTTTGATCCATGTGCGTGAACGTGATGCAGAATCCCAAAGGGATGCTCCACCTGCTGACCAGTGCCCCACTTCTCTGTCCCCAGGATGTTGGACGACTTCTCCCACGAGTTAGACAGCACTCAGTCGCGGCTTGATAACGTCATGAAGAAGCTCGCCAAAGTGTCTCACATGACAAGTGGTAGGTCCTGGGAGGTGGAATCCAGTCCTGGAAATGGAGAGGCAAGCCCTTGGATCTTCAGGCTGGGACGCTATGTGCTTCCACCCACTCAGTGGAGGGGAGGGAGCAGCTCTCAATTCTTGAAAGAAGGGGAGGACTTCCAAGGCCGGCAGCTGCTCCTGCCCAGACACTGCTCTGCTGCCTGTCCCTTCCCTTTGTTTTATTTACAGATGCCTTTCTATTTATGCCGCTGCTGCTGGGAAAGTCCCCTTCTAGCTGGTAGGAGGGGAAACTCTGCAGTCTCCTGCTCTGCTGCAGTTTCCCGGCCTGCCTGTGGAACAAAAGCTGTCAAGGTGCCATTAAACACTGGCCACCGTGTGCGGCTTCCCCCCACACCAGCATGCCTTCGGCAATCCCCTTCCCAAATCCCACCTGCCCTCGGGCTGCTGGCACCTGCAGGCCTGTAGTCAGTCAGGTCTCTCTCAGCTGGCAGAGGAAAGAGCTGAATTCTGTGCTGAACCCACAGAAAAGTCCTTATAAGGCTGTGCCTGAAGCCGGTGGGCTGGCGGGGCGCCGCGGGCAGAGCAAACAGGAAGCCCGGCCTGCCTGCCGGGAAGTCCCGCGCTGCCGACTGCCTCTCCGAGCCTGGCAGTGCGCCCGGCCATCGCCTCCTCCGGTACCTCTCTCCCGTGGGTGCTCCACACCTTGGGAAGGCAGCAGCCAGTCGGGAGGAAAAGCACTGCTGCTCTGCAGGATTAGGCTGTCCAGGGGATTTATGAGGTGGTGGGAATACAGCCCTAGAGAGACCACTTGAAGTGCTGACAGTGCACTTTGGGTCACCACCAGTTCAGCAGCAGCACAAACCTTGCGTCTCTGCCCTTTCCTCTGGGAAAAACCATGGATCATTGCAGAGTGTTTCTGAGAGTTGTGAAAGAGCATTTCTCCTGGCATCGCATGTGCCAGGGCTGACCAGGAGGGCTCTTCCTGGGGTAGCTGCTGTGCCCAGGAGCTGGGGGGTGCCAGCAGCCCTGCCCCACTGCTGCACCGTCATCTTGCAGGGGCAGACAGCGGCTCTCAGAGATGATGTAGTGTTCAGACAGTGAGGTGTAAAGATGTCTAGGGAAACCTGATTCCTGGCCCTCTCCTAAGAGGAGCTGCCACAAGCTCTTCCTGGCAGAGCTCTTCTGGGCAGCTTTCACCGGATCCCTTCTTATTCCTCTAGCAAACAGATTACTCCTTGAATGAACAGCAAACACAGCAGCTTTCTGCTTCTTCCTCCCAAATGCTTTTGAGCCAGCTTATCAAATCTGAACTTAGTGGGGAAGAAGCCCCAGAATTCCCACAGCTGTTCCCAAAACCTAGTGTGTCCTGGAGGAGAAAGGCTGTGGTGCTGTATGTTGCAGTGACGTATTCTCCCGCAGGAATTGTTTTGGCTTTTTATGGCTTAAGCTTAAATTCAGCTCCTAGCAGTACAGCAAAGAAAAATGCTTCCCTAATTTTCCTTCCCCACTGAAGCAGGAAGACTGATGCTTCCTTCTCTTTCCAGATCGACGGCAGTGGTGTGCAATTATTGTCCTCTTCATCATCTTGCTAGTGGTGCTCATCCTGTTTCTGGTCCTGTGATGGACTGAACTTCCTCGGACACCCCCTCCCCGCCCCCTCACCCCGGCAGCAGGGGGAAATGAAACTCTCACCATTTCCGTCCGCCCACAGAGATCCCTGGCAAAGAAAACCCGCACCCAGCTCTCGCCATCCTCCTCCGAGGACTGCGGCTCGGCTTCGCCGGCATCTCACCTGGCCCCGGGGACAGGGGTGGAGGACTGGAGCTGCCCCCTCTCCTGGTGCCGTGCGATCCGGACCTGGGCTCCAGCTCTGGACCCAGGGAGCTGGAGGGGGACTTGAGCCCTGCACCTCCACCCGGTGCAGGTAGGAGCCGCCTGTGGCGGGATCCAGGCACAGAGCAGCGAGCCCTGGGGAGGACAGGACGGGGGAGGAATTAATGAATTCACTGAGCGTGGCAAACTGCACTGCCAGTGCCAGCCACAAGGATTACTGGGAGGGAAGGAAGCCGCAGGAAGGGAGGGGAGCCCTGGCCATGCTCTCCCCACTCCACGCTGCCTCCCTGCCTCCCGCAGGCCGTCTCTGTGCCACCGGCTCACCGCTGAGAGAGCACGGTGAGTCTGCAGCAGAGCCTTCCTACCCTCCACACCTGGGCAGATGCAGATCCATAGGGTCTCACGTCCTGTCATCGGCCACCCGGGCGCCGTCAGACACCCCCAGAGCTTTTAGCCTGGGGTGCTGCACACCGAGGACTGGCAATCAGCCGGGAGCCAGAGAGGGAGTGTCTTAAAGCTTTTAAAATTGCCTCCCTCATTATACAGGCCTCTAAAGCTCATTGACTGATGCTTTCTTTGCCCTTGTATAACTGAGTCACTGCTTCTCTTTAACAGCTGCTTCCCTTTGGCAAGTGATTTGTCAGGTCTAAAATAACTTATTTTTTTTAAGGAAAAAAAAACTTTAAAGATTTTTTTGATGACCATTCGAGCCACGTTCTCTCTGCAGGTGTATGACACGCATGATCAGAGGAACGGTGCTCAATGATGTATTTTAAGTGTATATGAACTTGTAAATAGGATGTCTTAATTTTTCCCTACCACTATTTTTTGGACACCTCCGTTGTAAGCAACCAAAAGGCAGGAGATTCAAAGCTAGATCATGTTTCTGTATTCCTTCCCAGTCCTTTTGTTACCTCTGAGTTGTCACTCGAGTTGTCTCAGCAGTGTCAGATAGCTGAGTTGTCTCCCTCCTGCAGGGAATGTGGAGTAGCCAGGTGGGCAATACCAAAAACGTGGTGATAAAAGCTCACCTGGGCAGTGTCACTGGGGAGGAACACAGGCACGGGGGTCGTGCTGCAGGCACCGATTGCGGGATATGGGGTGACCCTTCAGGAAAGCAAAAACGGTTTCTTACTCCAGTCTGCTCCCATATTTAAGTTGCAAACATGAAAAGACTCGGCACAGGCTGGCTTATGGCTCCCAGATGGGGCTGGGGGAGGAAGTTAATTGGCGCTGACGCAAAGACTTCTGCTGAAATTGCAAATCACCCCCAAAATCATCCTCCCCGCCTTGGGAGCTCGCCACCGGACAGCTTTACCTCCAGGACTGAACACTCCTCCCCACAGGGTTTGTGGCTCCCTCCAAGGTCTGCGTGACCCCGTGTCCCTCCCGCAGGCGCTGGATGCACAGCCAGCAGCACCGTGCCTTCCGCAGCCGGACGGGGCTGGACGGAGCCTCCCCGCCGCCCGCCCGGCTGCTCCTCAGTAACGCACACGTGGTGCCTCGGCGCCCACCCGCGCTCGTGATTCCACAGCGGCTCCTCATCCCTGCAGAGCATTCCCTTTCTTTTGGTTACGCTGCAAGGAATAGGTGGTGTCTGCTGTCCAAGGCTGGCTGTAACAGTGTCTGCGCCGTTCCTTGGGCTTACACCTCTCCAGGAGCAGGTTCCCAGGAGCGCCGGTCTGGGCAGGGAGCAGGGCTCGCTGCCGCAAGGTGTTTGCACACCTCTGATCCCTGTGTTACTTTCAGCATGGTTGTGCATCCTTCGGGAGTGACTTCCATGCAAGACCGCTCCTTTGGTAGTCCCGGGGGTGGCCCAGCTGCCGGTATCACTACAAGCCACCCGAGTGTCTCTGGTCCCTTCTCCTGTGTACATTTGCTTTTCTGTCACTGGTGGTGCCCCTCCCTTTAACACTAAATAAAGGTGCAACAGCACAGATCTCTGGTCCTTTTTGCCTGACTCTTGCTCCCGGGCCAGCTGGGGGTCTCTTGGCACCAGCATTTGCCAGGCATCACCCTCCTGGTTTTTGAGGCATAAGCACCATCTGCAGTTTCTGGGGTCCCCTCAGCATTGTGGGCAGCTGTGCCCAGATGTGGGGGATGCTTCAGCAGGGCCATGGGAAAACAAGTAGCAAAGACCCCACTACAGCAAGCACCACCCCAGCCCCTCCATGCCAGCCACAAGCCAAGGGCACTGCTTTGTTATTGCAGAGATGTATTTTTGGGTTTCAGTTCAAAATAATTTACAAGAATCCCACCAGCTCATGGGCGCAGATTGGCAGTGCTGGCAGGGAGCCCTTTGTCTCCTGGGGTCACAGAGATGGGGCATCCCCACGCTGGTCACCACAGTGCCCAGCAGGACAGACCCACCCTCTGTCAAGGCCAGGCTGTCCCCTGTCCCCACACCTGCAGCAGCTCCTGGAGACACTGGACACTGGGGAGTCCTTGGTCCCACACTGTCTCCCAGGGGGCCAGGAAAGCCGCCTGCCCCCACTGCAGGGGAGGGCAGGTCCTGGCGCTGCGAGGCAGCTTGGTCCGTGCCGTGCCGTCCTGCAGCATCCTGGGACGTCGCTGGAACATCCTCCTCCCGCCGGGCTGCAGGAGCCACGCCAAGGCTACCGTGGCGCCGGGCGGTGCCGGAGCACTCGCAGGGACAGGGTGTCCGCCTGGAGCAGCAGCTGACGGATGCGGGCCAGCCCCAGCCCCGAGACGGCGGCACCGTTGACCTGCAGGATCTCGTCCCCCACGCCCAGGAGCCCCGCGTAGAGCTTGGCTGTGCCGGCATCCGCCATCTCCTGCACGTAGACACCTGCGGAGAGGGACAGGGGAGGGTGAGAGCCTTCCCTGCCCCCGGGGTGCCCAGGGGCTGCACAGAAACAAACCTATGGTAAACAGCCTGTGGCAAGGGCTGCGTGTCCCAAGCCAGGTGCTGACGGACACGTGGGATTGTGCACAGCCGAAGCCACAGGTGGCAGCATCCCCCCGTCCGCCATCTCCTCTCTGGGGCCCAGTGGCAATGGAGTAACACCCTGCACCCGTGCCCAAGCCCCGCTCCTGGGGAGGGATGACAGCCACCGTGGAGGGACCGTGCTGCGCCAGAGCTGTGGGATGATCCCACAATACCTGTGTCAGGCCGGCCGTGTCCGGAGGTGACGGAGAACCCGAAGGCGCCGTGGGGGGGTCGCTGCAGCTCCAGCTGGCTGGTGCCATCAGGGAAGACCTCCACCACGCGCCCCACCGCGCGCAGCCGCCCGGGTGCCCCAATGTCCTCCACGCTCAGTGAGCGCCGTGGTCCTGAGCCCCCCTTCCTGTGGGGAGAGGGGACACGGGGTGAGTGGGGACACAGGAAGCTGCTGGGGACCCGGTGATGTGGCTTCCAGCTGCATTGAGCCACCGTATGTGACTCAGCACCCTGGAACAATCTTCCCAACCCCATCCTACCTGTAGTCAGCTGTGGTCTGGGGCAGGAGGTAGGCGCTGGCACGCGGGGCCTTGCCCGGTTGGGGATGCAGGCTCTGGATAGAGGCGGCTTTTTGGGGCTGGCAGAAGGGTGACACCTGGGGAAAAGCACCTGGCTGAGATGGGGACAAACACTGTGCAGCGCTGCAGTGCTTCACCCACTGACACGCTGAGGGAGCTGGGAGTGCTGGGGCATCCCACCCCATGGAGCACTCCCCAACCCACTGCTGAGGAGAGAGCAGCCAGTGTCCCCCACTCTGAACCAGGACACCAGCCCAAGGAGCAGGGTTTCTTGGGGAGGCATCTCCCTGCTCACCTGGCTGGGACACACAAGCCATGACCCCAAATCAATTTACCCCAACTCCCCTCCCCAAACCTGTTCTTCCACTACTCCCCCTCTCTCCCTCCTTCTCCCTTCCAGTTGGCTCCAGGCTTTCCAAACCCAGCAGGTTTGGAGTGACATATGCCCCCCCACCCCTTCAGGACCACTGGAACCACAAATCCATGCCCAGGAATGCTTCATCCCAGCCCAGCACCCTTTCTCTTGGGGGACCCCAATCTTCCCACGGGCCCCCTCCACATGGGGTGATGTCCAAGCTCACCAGCTGCAGGGACTGCAGGGACGGGGACTTCTTCACGCCAGGGCCGCCCGCGGGGGAGCAGCCGGGGGCCGGGAGCTGCTCCATGCTGTAGCAGCGGAAGCGGCCCAGGCGCTGCTTGGTGCTCTGGCTCAGGCTGCTCAGGAGCTTCTTCAGCCCCGACGCCGAAGCGCTGCTGCCCTTGCGGCTCACCGGCCGCCCCGGCTCCCTGGTGGAGAGGGTTGGTGGTCACCCACCACGTCTGGGGCAGCAGTAGCTGCCTCAGGGCTGGGAGTGCATCCTGCACCCGCCTTCACAGCCGTGGGAGCTGCAGCACGGTGAGATCAGGGCGCACACTGAGGTGAGGGTGCAGCCTCTTCCCCGCAGCAGTGACCCAGCTTGCACAAGTTTGTCACCATCCAAACGACCACAAGGGCTCCCTCCCGGTTTCCCCCATCATTTCAGAGTTTTAACACCTCTCAGAACTCCCCTGCTCTCTGCCCCAAGGGATCACGTCCTGCCAAGAGGCTCAAAAGACCCAGCACCACCTCGGAACCCTCATGCCAGGCTGAGGCACGCAGCGCCAGGCACAGGGCCAGTGGGATCACACTCAGGGAACCCCAAGGCAGCTGATTTTCCCCAAAAGGGGAAAACCTGACACCAAGCAAAACACCTCTGCCACCAGGGGTGTTTGCTGTAACACCCCTGGTGGAACCAGATGTGGGGAAGCACAGCTGCCCCAAACCCACAACAACACACGGACCCGTTGTCACCCCCACACCGTGGTTTCTGGAGGTTTTTGGAGCCAAGGGGTTGAACCCCACTGGGAATCCTCAGGGGTCTCAGCCCGGCAGCATCCTGCAGTGCCCAGCAGAGCTGCTCGGGCTGCACGGTGTGGGTTGCCATGGCCCCTCTGGCTCACTCACCCGTGTGCTGCACTCCCAGCCAAGTGCCGCTGCTGCTGCTGCGCTCCCGGCATCCCAGCACCTTCCCCGGTGGGACACGCAGCCTCCTGGGGCACGGGGGTGACAGGGCTGGTGGTGGGGTGTGACAGTGCCCCTGTAACCACAGTGAGACAGTCACGTGCCTGCTTCCTTTGGGACCCCCACAGCACCCCGTGCGTGCGTCCCTCACCTCTGCCCGTCCCCGGCGCGTCCTGCCCCTGGGTGTTGTTGCAGTTGTTGGTGGACAAGGCACGGAAGGGGCTTCCCGGGAGCCACCTGGGGCTGCAGGGACCCCGCCGCTCCCCCGGCCCCGCTGTGCCCCCGGGCTGGGGGGGTGCAGTGCTGCCAGCATCCGGCTCCAGGCCCCGGGCTCCTTGGCTCGACGCCTGGCGGCTGCTGCTGGAGAACAGGGCTTTCCTGCAAGGCACCTGGGAGCAGGCCTTCTTGGTAGGAGGGGGAGCAGGGAGGTGGGTGCCTGGAATGGGAGTGCTGGTCCTCAGCTGCGAGGAAGCGTCCATAGGCTCAGCGGGCTGCTGCGGGGCACGAGCAGTGTTTCCCACTCCCTTGCTGTCCCCCGGATGCCGATGGGGTTCCCCATCCTCCCGGCTGCTGGCTCTCCCCAGCGGCGGGGGGCAAACAGCCCCCGTCTGGTTTGTGGCACCACCTGAGTCCCCGTCCTCGGCGCGGGGGCCACTGCTAGCCACACAGGTCCCTTTCCTGGCCCTCACCTCCGGCTGTGGGGTGGCACGGGGAGTTCTGTGCCCGCGAGTCCGGAGGTCCCGGTGCCCCCGCAGGTGGGGGCTGCGGGGCCCTGCCTCCTCGCTGTCCGTCCGGCAGCCGTCGGAGGTGTCGGTGCTCTCCAGGGCCGAGTCCACCTCGTCAATGTAGGTGACGTCCCCAATGTACG
The DNA here is from genome assembly GCA_013400975.1 of Atrichornis clamosus. Classification (NCBI taxonomy): domain Eukaryota; kingdom Metazoa; phylum Chordata; class Aves; order Passeriformes; family Menuridae; genus Atrichornis; species Atrichornis clamosus. Next base: position 27,700 of record WBMZ01001495.1, read on the forward strand.
TCTCCTTGATCTTCTCGGTGTGGATGCGCTGCCGGGAGGGCAGGATCCACAGTGGGGACCCTCCGGGGCCCAGAGGCCTGATTTTGGGCTCTGTCTGGGCAGTGCTCGGCCCGCTGCTATCCCCTGGGGTGCTCCTCTGTGCCGCAGGGCTACTTTTGGCCGTGTCACTGGCAGCCTGTGTGTCGGTGCCCCGGCCGGCGGCAGCACCGAGGAAGGAGCCGCAGGCGCTGCACTTGCCCCCGGCCATGAGGTCGCCACTGCGGGCTTTGGGCTGGCCAGCCCCGTCCCCCGGCTGCCTGCTGCCGGCCGGCTCCGGCGACGAGAGCGCCGAGCCCAGCGCCCGCCGGTGCCGCAGCTGCAGCCGCTCCAGGTACCGCACCTCGGCGTCGCGGGCAGACTCGTCCTCGAAGCGAACGCGGGACGGGGACGGTCCCCGCGGCCGCCGCGGCCGCCCGCAGCTCGACTCCCCGCTGGACGAGTCGCTCAGGCTCCCGCCGTCCCGCGGGGCGACGCTCGGCCTCCCGCTGGGCTCCCTGCCATGGGGACAGACAGACGGGCGCGGGCGAGCTGCAAGGGCTGCCCGGCAACCCTGGGAAAGCAGGGCGGGAGGGGGAAAACCCCACGCAAAAGATGGGGCAAGGAGGAAAGTCCACCCGGCGCTCCCCTGGCTGCGTCCAGCTCTGTTTTCCTCCACCCCGAAGCTGGAATCCGGGGAGGCTGCAACACCTCCCAGCTGCCGTGGCTCGACCCCCATCACCCTTTCCCTGCCCTGAGGTGTGTGGTTAGTCATTCCAGGAACGCCACATTGCACATGACCCGGCACACAGGGCGAGATGCCACTGTGGTCCAGCCTCCAGCAGCGAGTTTCCCTCGGAAAAACACTCCCCATCAGCTGGGAAACGCCATCCTCCCACAACTAACACCTCCGTGTGATCATAAAACACAATTAAACATCCCCCAAACATGGTGCCGCAAAGAGGTCGGGCAGGGGTTGCTCCAGCACCCAGGGTGCGAGGCTGCGTGGTGCACACAGGGGGCTGGATCCCGGCACGCGTGCACACCCCACACACACAGCTGCATCCTTTGGATGCGCCCCAAACCCAGCTGCAGCCCTGGGGACCCCCAGGGAAGAGGGAGGCAGGGTGGTGGCACTGACCTGGGGTGCGGGAGGGCGGCGGGGAGGAGGAGGATGTCGTGGCTGGCGCGCAGGGGGTTCGTCCGAGCCTTCATGCGGGCGCGCTGCAGCAGCTGCTTGGCCTGCTCGTGCCGCGGGCTCAGCTCGAGCTCCTGCCCGGGGACAAAGGCCCTGCAGCCCCGCAGCGGGGAGGGGGATTAGGAAAAAATAACCGGGATTAGACGTGGTTTAACAGTGATGACGAGGCTGCTCTGTCCAGAGAAAACGGGGCTCGGCCGCCATTCACGGGCGGGCTGGCGGCCACACCGGGGGACGGCTGGGCAGGCACCCCTCACCCCCGGCAGCAGGTGAGACTCTGGGGGCAGGCTCAGCACCCCCACAGCTCGGGCACAGGCTCAGCCGAGGCAGCGCTTTGTGCCACGAGCATCCCAGAGGCGGACAGGGAAACTGAGGCAGGCGCTGCTTCCTATCCCCACCCATGTAAATCCCAGAACGGTGGGGAGGAGGTAGGTTTGGGATGACCCCCTGATACCATTGCCTTGCTGCCTTCCCTTCCTTGCAGGGGGTCTTTCCCCACACCCCCAGCCCCCTCTGACTGCAGGGTGGGGGACCTGTCAGCTCTCCCTGCTCCAGCACTGCCTTCCCGGTTGGCCATGGCCCTAATCCTCCTGATTAAAATAATCAGCTCAGGCAGTCGCTTCGGGAAGCCTGGCCTTAACCTCTTCAGTGCAGGGTGGTGGGTGCACGCCAGCCCCTCCCCAGCAGCACCATGGGGGGCCCAGGCTTCCCCCACAGGCTTTGGCTGTCCCTGCTCACAGGAGGTGCAGCATCCCTGGCTCTGCCTTGTACCCCCTCTGCCAGAGAGGGGCAAAACCAGTAACTACAATACTGGGGGGTCTTGCCCCACTCACTGTTTTCCCCCATGCTGCCCAGCTCACCTGCCCATCCCACCTCCTTATTTTTAGTCTGTACCTCTGAGGTTTTTCATTAGTCCAACAGGATTACACGCGCCTGCCGCCTCGATCCTCTTAAGCACCTGGAGCAAATTTCTGTCCCATCCTCTTCCCCAGCTCCCTCCCTGCCCTGGGGTCCTGGCAGGGACCCCCTGTGCTCAGACACCACGTGGACACCCAGCTCCAGTCCCTGCTCACAACAAAGCATTGCCTGGCCCTGGCTCCCTCACTGGGGGACTGTCCCACAGCCCTTCCCTGGAGCTGGCTCACAGGGTGCATTTAAAATACAAAACTGGGGAGTGGCACAGAGGGAAACATCCATCTCTGCCACGCTGGGACTGACCTACCTGCAGCCCTCGGCATCCTGCAGCGAGACCCCCGAGTCCCAGTCCCCGTCACTTGCCAGCATCTCTGAAATGCAGGACAGGGAAAGGCATCAGCCTGGCTGGATGGCAGCCCCCATCCTGGCCCCGATAGCACCCCCCATATATCCCATCCCAACACCCTCTGCAGGGCTCTCCCAGATCTTTGACTCTGGGAGATCTCAAAGGACTGGGATGTGGGGCAACGGCACCTGGCTGTAGATGTGGGACTGTGGGGATGGGGCCACTGGGTCATTTGGGCAGACCAAAGGAGAAATTAATTCTCTCTTCTGGTGGCAGCTTGCAAAGGGACAGTGACACTCACAGACCTGGGGTGTCCCAGACAGTGAGTTTCTTGCTCTTGCTTTTAGCAGTGAAATTCCTCACCTGGACACCAGGAGGGACAGAGTGGTAGCACCGAGAGCATCTTGTGGACATCTCCTACATCCTGATCAAAGGGATGAGGCAGCCCTAGGGTGTGAGGCAGCAGGGAGCTGCACCTGCGGCGTGGGTGGCCAGAGGATGGCACCGAGGCCTCCCTTCACCCCAAAGCTTTTCCCTCCTGCTCCCCCCAGGTCTCCTGGAACAGCCACCACTTTCCCAAAATACACACCGGGTGCAGCAAGGCCCAGCACCTCCTGCAGCAGCCGCCGGTTCCTCTCCACCCGCTCAGCCAGCGAGAGCCTCTCCCAGCCCTCTGCCGTGGTGGGGGACACAGAGGGACCCCCCCGGTCACGCAAGGGGGTTCGTGCCTCTTCATCCAGGGACGGTTTCTCATGGAGGGAGGCAGAGCGCCAGGACCTGCTGCCCTTGTCCCGGGGGAGCTCGGTGCCTCCCGGCACATCTCCCCTGGGTGCCAGAACCCGCCAGAACCCCGGGGTGCCGGCGCGGGGTGCCGGGGGGCTGCCAGGCACAGGCTCCCCACCATCCAGCAGCCCATCCGTCAGGTACGTTCGGAGCTGAGGCCGCGGCTCCACCGCCGCCACGTCCGCCCCCGGCTTCCCCCGCCGGGGCCGCGGCTTCTTGGGCGAGGGGCGCTCAGGGGCAGCTGCGGGGGTCCCCGGTCGCCCGCCCCGTTTCTCCTTCAGCGCCTTCACCTTGCCCTCCAGGACGGCGTGGGGGCCGCGGGCGGCCTCGGGGCGCTCCAGCGGGGCAGAGCTCCGGCCGCCGCTCGGGAGGTGCTGCTTGGGGGGCCGCGGCAGGCGCCGCGCCTCAGCGGGAGAGCCCCCCTCCATGAGTCCTGCGGGGACAAAACCCAGGCCGTGACCCCTGCACTGCCCTTGCCCCCCCAGCACCCACCCTGCTGCCTCCACAAAGAGCGTCACCCCACCTGCCGCGGGCTCTGCAGAGATGGTGAAACCTGTGCTGGGGGGCAAACGCGCACAATGCCACCGGCGTGTGCCTGGCAAGGAAGGGGACAGGGCGGTGACACAGCACGAGGCCACCCACCCACCCAGAGCACCGACACGGTGCCAGCAGCACTGGGGAGTGTGGGAAATGGGGCAGGATTGTGGGAGAGGTGGCTCCCCAAAGCTGGCGGCCACGGGCTGGACAGGAGCGCGGGTGCCACCCAAACTGTTTCAGGTGCCCTAGGGCACCCAGCAAGAACACCCGGAAGGAACTGGCACTTTCTGAGCCAAATCAGAGCCCCAAAACCACAGAACAGAAATCTCTCCCGGCTACAACTCGCCGAAAGTGCCACCATTCAGACGCCAGCCCCTGCTCCGCCCCGGCCCCCGAGGTCACACGTGGCACTCGTCCTGCGCCAGCCTCCTGGTCCCCGTGGCACCCAGGTGCCGCTGCCCTCCTGCACCCGCCGGGAGCATCCTGTCCCCGCTGGTACCCCTGGAGGAGCCGCCCCCGTGGCCGGGGCTGCAAGAGCATCCCCGTGAGGCCCCCCGGGCCCCATCGCCCCCCGGCTCCCCACTGCCCCTCGCTGCCCCCGGGTTGAGTGGGACGGGGCCACGGACGGGATACGAGGGCTGTCCTTACCCCCGGAGCAGCATCGAGAGAGGGCTGCGAAGAGGGAGAAGAAAGCGGAAGAAGGGAAGGAAGCAGGGGAGGGAAAAAGAGAATTTAAAAAAAAAAAAACGGACAAACCAGCAAATCCCGGCCCCTCCAGCCGAGCCCGAGCTCAGCCGCTTGGCTGGGTTCTGGGGCCGTGGCTGGCCCTGCCTCCCGCCCCGGCCTCCACCTCCTCCTCCTCCTCCTCCTCCTCCTCTCCGCGCACCCCACGCCGAGGCACCCGGCCAAAGCCGGCCCCGGACCGCCCGGCCCCCGCAGGGCACCGCGGCCACGCTGGGACGCGGGGGTGACCCCGCGCTGCCACCCAGGGAACGCCGCGGGAGGGGACCCCGACACCCCGGGACGGTGGGGCCGCGGCTGCCTTGGCCCGCTCTCAGGAATGTCCTTTGTCTGGGCTGCGGGTTGGGAAGGCGGCGGGAGCGAAGGCAGCCCCGCTCCCCGGTGCCAAGGGGGCTGTCCCGCACCGGCGGGATGGGGCGGGTGGTCCCGCGGGCTGCGGGGTTCTCTCCTGCAGCAAAGCCTGCCGGCTTTCGGCACCCTCCTGTGAGCATCACACCTTTGCAGCTGTGCTAAATGCTCCTGCTCTCCCGGAGGCCAAATCCTGCCTGGACCCGCGGCGAGCCAGGGCTGTGGCACCTCCAGGCAGGAGGATGGTGGGAGCCGAGCTCGGTACATCCACACACATCCATACACATCCATACCCCTAAACTCGGTGTGCGACAGGCGCCGGACCCCCACACAATAAAACCTTCACCCCCCGAGGCCCCACCATGCAGGACGAGGGTCCCGGGTGGGCAGCGCTTACCTGGAGGGGCCGGGGCTGCCGTCCCCGGGGGGCACGAGGGGCGCTGAGGGGGCCCGGGGCGTCCCGGCCCCGCTCCGGCTGCCGCTTTAAGCTGTGGCTTTTGATATTCGTGATTGGTTTCATAATCCCGATCAAAAGGAAATCACCAGGATTATGAAATTGTTTTAATCCTCCTGGCTCTGGCCGCACCGGCCCCTGCCAGCACGAGCAGCAAGAAATCACTTTTATCTTCTTAAAATGTCCCCGGCCACCCCGGTGGCCCTGGGGCCCCCAGTCATGGCCAAACTTGAGCCCAAGGGCATCCTTCCCTGACAGCAGGGATGGCTCCTTGCTCCATGGGGGACAGACCAAGCATCTTCCCTTGGCTGCTCCCAGGCACGAGAGGTCAGCTGACAGTTTTGTGTGGCAGAGCCCAAGGCAGAGAGACCATCCCCACCGTGTCCCCCAGCGCTGTGTCCAACCTCCCCTGCGATGCCAGGACCCATCCTTACCTCTGTACCATTCCAGAAAGGGATCCTGGCTCCTTTGCCCGGGCTGTGGAGGTGAAGCACGCCTGGGAGATGTCCCCATCCAGCTGGGGTGAGGTGCCAAAGCAAGGGCAGGAGGGCTCCGGCCAGCAGCCAGGCTTCTGCCACCAGCCAGGCAGTGCCAGCAGGGAGCCACGGCCGGGATTAAACCTCCGGGAAGCGGCTGCTGTGAGTAGCAACAGGCTTAGAGTGATTTCAGGGCACTGGGCTCTCTTCTGGAGGAAGATTGATTGCAAGAGACGATGAAGAGATTTAAGGAGCAAAATGAAAGCACAGACCCTAAACCACCCAGGGTTGGGCTGCTCGGCCTATGGTCACCCACTGTGCTGGCAGGACAACACCTTGGGCCAGAGACGAGCTGGAGAGAGGCAACCAAAGGCTCCCACCAGGACCAAGAGCCTTTGGCTGGCACAGCACAGCCTGGGCAGGAGGTCTCCTTCAGCATCAGCCCCTGGCGTGTTGGGTTTGAGCCTAGGGCCCTTTGGGTGAGCCCCTTCTGCCCACCTCCAGGCCTCTCCTCAGACATCGCCCTCCTCCAAACACCTCCACCTCCTCCCAGGACATGGATGTTCCCCACCTCCAGCCACATCCCACAGCTCCCAAGAGTGCAAGAGCAGAGTGTTCACAGAGCAGCCGGAGCCAACGCTCCAAGGGTGGATGCAGCACAGGGGTGGGACTTGGGAAGACACTCACACAGACCAGGGACAAAAGAGCCATCAGATCATTGGAAAACAAAGAGCTTGTAATAATGAAAAAAGGACAGATTTCGTAACCAATCACTTTTTCCTTTGAAAAAACACAATCACAGTAACTTTGCTTTATACAACCACCTAGAAACTATGAAACAGTATCACATATTGTGCAGTATTTTTTTTTTAAACCTACTTATCAAGAAGGGAATTCCACACTTCAAAAATTATATCCATTTGGGGAGGAAGGAGGAGACAGCTAATAGCGCAGTCACAGATACATCATGAGTCCAAGCAAGCGGCAATTCTTTGTCCTCACCTTTTCCACTGAGCCAAAACAGAAGAGTGGAGAAGGGGATAGCAAAAGAGAAAGGAGGAGGGAAGAAAGAAAGCACCCACAGAGGACTAATCACACTCCATAATTACTTTTGACATCTACAGGGCTTCATAGAAAGATCATTTAGACCAACACAGTGGGGAGGGGGAGAGGAAGGCGGCAGTGGGAGCCGGGGGGAACTTTGGCATTTCCAGCCCGGGCCCCTTCCAAGTGCCGATCCTTCGCCAGGAGGACCTACAGGGTGGAGAGGTCATCACAAATTCTACCAGGATGCCCAATTTCTCCTCTGGAGTGAAGAGTTTGCAATTTGGTTTATAGAGCTTGAGGGACTGTCAGGCCACAGGGCACCTTCCCAGGCAGGGTCGGCGCCTCTTGCCCACTTTGCCAGGGCTCTGACAGGGCCAGAGCGGCCCCTGCTCCCACCGGGATCAGGGCTGGGGTGTCAGCATCAGGGTAGCCCCAAAGCTGTGTCCCTTTCCTCTCCTCTCCCTGCAGCCAGGGTGCTGCAGCAGGGACCAAAGCCCCCGCGGATGGTGACACACCAGCTTAACCCCGCGGTGGTGGCACGTGACACTCGGCCCAAGGTGTGGAATTTGGGATGGCGTCATGTAAAGGAGGCAAGGGTAGATGAGGTGACAGCCACTGAGCCCAGCCGTGACTGCTGCAGAGGTACCGCAGGGATTTCCCACTCTTCCCCCAGGAGCCCCAGCCCCTCTTGTCCATGGAGACAAAACAATCCGATCACCTTCTGGAATAAAAGTGTAAATTATTTTAAAAAAATTAATGCTTAAGGCAGAAGATCACCTTCCCCCTGCGAGTGCAAAGCAGAAGGGTGGAGGAGAGGAGTGAGGACATGGAGCTGGGACACAGCATGTGAGCAAAGTGGCTTTTGTGTGCCCAGCTTGCCAAGCCACGTCCCAGCCCCAGGACACATCCCAGTGCATGGCCTGACGTTGGGGACACAAGGCCCCGCAGCCCAGGGCGCACACGGTGAGCAGAGCGTGGCACCACCCCTGCAGGACAAGGCCAGCTCCACTCGGTGCTTCAGAACACCGGCAAAATTCAAGGCCTTCACACAGTCTCCCTCGCTCACGGGAAGTAAAAGATCCCCAGGGATTGCTATCTCCTGAACCAGGAACATGCTTTCCCTCCCTGGGTGCCACTCTGCAGCAGCGGCTGAGTGCCAGCGCGGAGGCAGAACAAGCAGCACAGGAGATTTTAGGGAAGTAGGAGCAGCAGAACTCAACTCTGCTGAGACTTCCACAAGAGGTCTCCCCCATTCCAAGATGTTCATGCTGAAGGCTGCTGCTGGTTGTCCCCTTTCATTGGCACCGGACAAACGGCAAAGACACCGAGAGAATGAGGAGGGCCAGGAGCAGGATGGGGAAAGGCGTAGGATGAGCACCAGCTGACTTTGGGAATGCACCTGGATGAGAGAGGTAGGAGCTTATTGGATACATACAGGCTGCAGCCATGAGGGCTGCAAATGCTTTTCTTTTAAAATGTGGTGGGACAGCAGCAGTTCCCATTGATGGAGCAGTTCCCACTCCTGCTTGCCGAGTCCACAGATCCCAAACCTGCCCCGCTGTCCCTTCAGGAACCCACCCACGGCACATGGCATTGCCCTGCCCAAGCACAGGGACCTGGTGCTTCTGGGGACACCGTCCCAAAGCCACACAGGGAACACAGCTAGCAAATAAACTCCAAATGCTGCAACACCTCGCTCCCCGCAAGCCGAAAATCCCTGGAGGAGCGGCAGGATGGAAAGAGTAGGGAATCAGCATGGAGAAGCAAGTTCAAAGGGAATCTCTGAAAGTGACCAGCCACGCTGTGGCATCTCCTCTCCTTACACTGGCCCATCCTAATGGCATTCACCAGACCAAAGCAGCTCCACGCCACCCCTGGAGCTGCACAACTCAACCTCCGACTGCACCAAACCACGAGGCAGAGCCCAACACCGGGAAGCCACAGCATAGACCTGCCTCAGCTTCCACTTCCCATCCAGCTGCATCCCAACTAAAGCACTGGATAAAGCCCTCACCCCCAGATCCTTTGAACTCTTGCTCTCTGTCCTTCTGGCCTGCCACCCTGCTGCTCTCCCTGCAGGAGTGTTTTCAAGCACCCCTTAGCAAAGCCCAGCTCAGGAAATGAAGCCACCCTGGGAATGTCCCCGCTGCCCTGGCTCCTGCTGCTCCCAAGGAGCGACAGGGCTATTTTCTCTCACCATCTGTTCTGCTTCATTAGGTCTCCCTTTATTGGCCAGATGTTCTCGTAGACGTGGAGCCATCCTGGCTTTAGTGCTCGCTCTCAGGAGGAATCTGCATGCCTGATTTCTCAGAAATCTCTGGGAGGGAGGGAACAGGCAGATGCAGGGCTGGGAGCTAGGAGCCTTTAAAAGCCACACTTCTGGGAATTCAGGCTGCTTTCCCCCGAGACAGCATCTTCACTGCCAAAAGAGATGATGTTTTATTTTAGGAGATAATGTTTGCTAGCCGTAGCACGCCACCTCCCTTTTTTCCCCTTACTTCTCCTGCCAGCAGACAGAGGGAAGAGAAAGAGCACAGCAAGGAGCAGAGTAGATGGACACGCTGAATGCTTGCTTCCCAAAAGGATTTGGGTAACCTACAGAATAAGAATTTAATCAGTTGCAACGTGACCCTCCCCAGCAGGTTGGGAAGCAGAGGGTCGGACGGTGCAGCAGCAGGATGGACAGATGGACACAGGCCACCCAGCCATGCCCTGCTCTCCCCAGCCCAGCTGAGGAAGGCAGAGTGCTCCCAGGGGACTGACATCACTTCCAAATCACAGAACCATGGAATGATCTGGGTTGGAAGTGACCTTAAGAACTAGATATAGTTCCAACCCTCTGCCAAGGGCAGGGAGACCTTCCATAGACCAAATTGCCCACAACGTCTCTCTGTATTTTTCACTTCCCTCTGGAAGGAAGAATTACCAGTAAAGCTCAGTTTCTTTGTATAAAAAACACCACTTGCTTAAGTACCACCAGTGGTGTTACTTGATTTTAATTAATCCCAATAATTTTGGATTGCCCCCCTCCTGGTGCAGCTGCCCTCCCCTAACCTCCCCAGGCAGGCGTGGCTTCATTCCCCACCGCTGGAAATACCACACATGGCTTGGACATGGCACCAATCACTGCAAGGCAAACTGGGAACCTGAAATATTTTAAGGGGCTCAGACTCCACCTCCAAGTGAACGGGAATGCTCCGTTTTAAGTATGAAAAACAGACCTAGGGAAGTTAAATACAGGAATACAGGGCAAGGAGAATGGACAGCACAATCCTGGCTCATCCAGCTGTGCTCCCATTGGAGCAGCCTGACAGGGTGGGAGATGAGAGGAGCAGCACCACAACTGAGTTTTAATCTATTTCCAATTAAATGAAGAGAACCAAGTTTCCTTCTTCAGTTCCTCTGGGCAAGAGGCACAGCAGGCAAACTGAGGAAATGCAACATACTGGTCGTGGGAGACACTGGGCTAATTAAAGAAAACAACCACCAAACACCAACTGAGCAGAGATTCCTGCAATTCCATAGCCCAAACTAGAGGCAAGTCACTGGACAGACATCAGCACGAGGATCCTACTCCTAAGGAGTTTCACCCTTCCCTTGCAGAGCCACAGAGAACAAGGTATGCCAAGGGAAGGAGAACAGGATTCTGAGGCCTCCGTGTCCTCCCCTCCTATGGGAGGGGAGACCAAGGAGACCATCGAATTCCCATCACTGTTCCAGTGTAATTTGCTCAGCAATACAGCTGCCCATTACCCAAGTCTGCTCAACAGGCTTCCCAAACTGGGATGACGAGACGAGGGAAGGGGCCGGAGCGACAGCCGAGCCCCGGGGCAGATCAGCAGGATAGCGCCCTGCAGAGGCCTTCTGTCAAACCAGAAGCCACAGGAAGGGCCATTTTCAATCTCACCTTCCTCATCAGGTACCCCACAGTCCTTTCCATGCTCCCTGAAACACACCACCACTCCAACCCCAGCCTGATGAACCCCCTGTCCCAAGGGAACCGTCACCTCCTTGCCTTGTCCCGCTTTGCTGGGCTGCTGGAGAACACCCGAACAGCTCCCTGCTCAGATTGAGATGCCCTCCTGACACACCTAAGGCTTTGAAAAGTACTTTTTGATCTGGAGAATGAAGTTCCAAAGCCTTTGTTCGCCCAGTGTCTTGTGCTGTTGTGGGAACCAACTCTCCTTTCCTTAGGATCATCTGCACTACTTTGACACAGCCGCATGGAAAAGTTGGCTTTGAACCGGCACAAGAGACATGCCCAGAAGCAGTAGCAGCAGCAACTAAAAAAATATCAGAAAGAGAAGCTTTGGTTTAAAATAAAATTGAAATGAAATAAAAGAGAGAGAAGGTACACACAGGTGCAAGTTGTCTCACGAGAGGGGTATTTGCAGGGCATCACCCCACAACCCTGGAGATGGAGATCTACATTCCCAACTTTGTTTTACCATTACAACCTTCATTGCACAGGACTCAAAATCACTCTCGTATGGTTGTTAAGTTTCATAAATAATGTGAAAACTATATGCAACAGATACATCATATTTCCAAAAAATTATAAGAAAAGTTACATCAAATTAAAAAGTAGCTTCATGAATGAAGATACTGCTCTAAGTGCACTTTCCCTGCAAGTGCAGCCAGTGCCTCAGCGCTGGATATGAAGGAAAACAAACAACTAAAAAAAAAAAACCAAACAAACAACCAAAAAAAAAAATCAGATTTAAAAAGTCCGGTTTCAACCAGTCAAAACCGGGCCAAGCAGAAACCGAGTGTGCTCTCGGCACTGTCCCATGAGGGAGTCCCTATGATGCTTCGTTATCCAGATAAGGTTTGTATGTCCTTGTTGAGACTGTAAACAATCCTTCTTTCCTGAACTGTCCTCTTTATTGGCAAAACAAAGTAAAATATTTTATTTTTTTTGTTTCTTTGTTTAAAATAGAACATTAAAATTAACCCAGAAGAAAAGAAACGAAACACAGTGAGCTTGTTGGAGTCCATAGGATCTGGTCTGGAAGAGCTCGGAAAACGTGTTCAGTGTTTTCTCCTGTTTTCAGCTGGAACTGTACCAGAGATCGGGTTACTTGGGGAAGAGGGAAACAGAAAACAAAGGATGCGGAATAAGAGAACGTGGCCATCTCATGTGTTCACTTCGTTCGCTAGGTCCTCTATCAAAACCTTGGTGTCAGAAGCCTTGGACCTGGAAAAAACAAACACGAAACACTCACTGGGGAGAAGGAATTCCTGGTATGACATGCAGACAGTAAACCCACAGTGCACTAGGGGGGGAAAAAAGGGAAAAAAAAAAGTCTTTCTTATGCAGAGAGGGAATAAACAAGCTACTGGAACTGCTTCACACCCTCCCACTCTCACTGGGAATAGCAGAGCCTTAGAAAGATGCCCCAGCTATCCCCTGGAATCCTCCTCCCGTGGCACTGCCCACACCACCTCACGCCGGTCACCCTGTGCCCACGGCAGTGTCACCTGCCAGGCTGTGACCAGGGCCACACGGCACTGCTGGGTGTGGAGCACCCGCCCAGCCCTCCCCACAGAACTCCACCAAACCCTTGCAGGATCCAAAGGAGTGTTCCTGCTCCATCTCCCACTGGGCTGCACGAAGGAACAGCAAGCTCTTTAGGGATATGCCTGGCACATCTCCACTTGTGTGTTGGAGGGGTAAACAGGCATTGTCATAGGGAATTCCACCAGGCTTTGGCCCCCATTCCCTCTGTACAATGTTTTTCAGCCGGCAGCAGCCACACGAAGGCTGTTGGTATTGGTCCCATCCATGTGCTCTGAGCCAACAGGGAGATGAGCCAAGCACAGCCCTGAGGCCAGAGCACACCCTTCTCCTCCTCCTCCTCCTCCCACCCCTCCCATGCAGTGCTGCAGGGATTGCACAACATTCCTGACCGGCCGTGCTTCAGCATCCCTCGGGAGCAGAGCTTGTTCCCTGGCCGAAGGGCAGGGCTCTGCAGCTGTGCTGCCGGGGCAGGAGGGACACGGGGACATGGAGCACCCTGTGATGCTCGCAGCACCACAGGCCCTGCAGGGAACACACGCAGTCGACACCTTCAGGGGCTGGGGCGCAGGGTGGGGAAACTTTTGGGGTGCAAGCAAAAACTGCATGGGTCTAGATTTGAAAGGAAGGAGTCTCAGACCTCACATATGGACCTTAGCCAAAGAATAACTGGAACCATATGGAATCACAGAATGGTTTGGGTTGCAAAGGGTGTTAAAGACCATTTCATTCCAACCCTCCTGCCATGGGCAGGGACACCTTCCATTAGACCAGGTTGCTCTCCAAGACCCATCCAACCTGGCCTTGAACACTTTCAGCTGCTTCTCAGGGCAACCTGTGCCAGCACCTCACCACTCTCACAGGGAAGGAATTTCTTCTCAATATCTAATCTAAACCTGCCCTCTGCCAGTTTAAAACCATTGTCCCTTCTCCTGTCACTATCTGCCTGTATAAAAAGCCCCTCTCCCTGCTCTCTGGTCAGAGAGAACCTCTCTCCCAGCTCTGCATTTATAACCTCTGCCAACTGCTACAGACTATTTCTGCAGGAGGGGAGCCTTGTAAAAAGGGAACCTCCCTTTCCTGGTGGTTTACCAGAGTCCCAATATATGTGAAGGATGGATCAATTCCCTGGCAGAGGCGCACTTGTTTACTAATTGGACCCGTCCTCCCTCTGAATGGCCTCTGGTTTTGGCTGAGATCTCTGTGCCATTCCCAGTCCATAAACAGCCAGCGGGCACTAACAACAGCTCCAAGAGATGACTTTGTTGCAGGAGAGAGGCCACACGTACTGTGAAGCGAGGCGAGGCCGGCGCAAGGACACGCTCAGGCTGCGCTTCCACTGCTTGTTCTTGCGGCGGTTCCGAACTCCGTCCTCCTGGTCCATCATCTGATCCAAGAGCGTCAGGTCGTCGGCGTTGAGCGGCGCCACGGAGATGTCCCTCACGGCTCGGAACTCGCCGCAGTTGTTCAGGTGCTCGTTTTCCAGACGGAAGAAGTTCCACACAAACCGCCTGAGGGAGTGGGGAAAAAGAGAAAATCACCAATGGAGTTCCACCTCTACGGGCATCACCTGTGTTTGGGGATGTGCACCTGGATACTGCTGATTTCCCATGGATCAAAGTGCCTGGAACAGGCTGGGAGCATGGAGAAACATCCAATGACCTGCTAAAACATCTTTCCTACTCTTTGGAGGACAACAGACCTGTCAGGCTCACTCCTTATCCCAAAGAGGACAGCCCCTAACATGGACAGCATGGAGGCACCAGGCATTACAAGCCAAAGGCCACCTCCAGCACCTACATGAGTGAGGGTCAGCGTCAAGTTCTTCCCAGGAAGCTGTGGGGGTGGGTTTCCAGCTAGAGCACAAGTGTTTAAAGAGCTCTGGAACCTTGCAGGATCCAAATCAGTGGTGTAGAATCCAAATTAGCGTTTGGAAAAGAAGGAGAGATTTGAAAATTGGAAATCGAATCGAATCGAGAATCGAATGAAGTTTCAACTGGAAATTTCAAGGAGAAAGCTGGTAAGGACTAACCCCTCAAGATTATGTCATGGTTCAGAAGGAACTGCAAACTCAGTGTGGCAGAGCTCCCCCCACCCTTCTTCGCTGAGCACCTTGTTTGGATTAAACATTCCCATTAATCCTAATCTCCTTGACATACAGACCAGTGTATTTCATGTTCACAGGTCAAGGCACTTGCCCCCCATGCTGATGTTACACAATAAAAACGTGAAAATAAAACAGAAATGAGCTGTTCAGCCCAGCAGCCTTACCGGAACACCTCCAGTGGGGCAAATACAGTAGAAATGATGTCCGCAGCGTAGGGAAAGATTTGCATGGAAGTGAGGGAGATCTGGATGGTCCACGCAAAACGCAGGATGACGTCCTCTACAATGGCACAGTAGTAGTATGCCTGAGGAACAACAGCAACAGGACAGCTCAACAAACACATTCTGCACAGAAAAGACCTCATCAGGTCTTCAGGAAGCTACTGAATTTACTGCTCGGCCTCGAGCAAAGCGAACAGAAATGATCTCTTGGAAACAAATCAGCTCTACTGCTGGAAAATCCCAACCCGTAGCATTCAAATGCTCCAGTGGCCAACAGCAACAGGCTCTGAACTCAGCAAGTTTGGTTAAACTATTACAAGTCTTCCCTAATGTAAGAGCAGGCTGCATACGCACTTTCTGTGGGTAGACAATTCCTTCTCGGAGAAAGGTATTTTCACCAGCATTTTTGTCAAAGAGACCCCAGTCCATCTTCAGGTCCCAAATGAGGGTATAGCAAGAGCTGATGAAACAGAAGATAATCCACAGGTAGAAGAACACTTGGGTGTCACTGTGGTTTTTAGCTGGAAAAGAGAAGAACAACAAACTTATGTAGAATGGAAAGCAGATCCCTTCTTAAACCAGCTACAAACTGTCTGATTTGAGTGGAAATCATCTCTTTTATCCATGTTTTGGGAAAACACAATTAATGCTAACCTGAACACCAAGCAAAAAACCTTAGCAGGACCTGCTTTATGCTGTTAGTTAAATTCCACTTTCATCTCCTTCACCATTTAGCACTCGGGATTGAAATTTACACTGATACTTGGAACAGGCTCCCAGGGAAGTGGTCACAGCCCCAAGCCTGGCAGAGGTCGGGAAACGTTTGGACAATGCTCTCAGGCCACAGGGTGGGATTCTTGGGGACGGTCCTGTGCAGGGCCAGGAGCTGGACTCGATGATCCTTGTGGGTGCCTTCCAACTCAGGAGTTTTATTTTCTTGAACCGATGGCAGAGCTGCCGTTCTGGCTCTGAACAGCAGGTGGAAGCTGAGGGCCACATTTCACAAAGGACTCGGGCTTGTACAAAGGATACAGCAGTGAGGCAGTGCTCAGTTAGGAGGGTTTGGTAAGAAAATATTTGAGTTTGTATTAACATAAACAACTGTGAATTAGTGCCCTAAAAGCCTGGAAGAGCAGGGGCAGTATTGGAATTACCACCAGCCATTTCAGAGATTGTGATGGTAAGGGAAAAGGCAGCAATACATTAACAAGTACATAGAAATCCTAAAGCAGGCTCTATATAGAGTTTTAAATATTCATATAGAGCTCCTCTTTGGAAAAGGGGACTGTGGGCCCACCATCTGCTCACCTGTGGATAGGTTTTTCCAACTAAGTTGTTTCCTGTTCCCCCCCCAAAAAATTACACTGCTCTCAATTCAGCTACAATTCCCTACATCAGCTGGCTGAGGAAAACCAAACAGATCTGGTAATTCCATCTGCTTTTGAAAAGCTGGCTCGAAAAATTCATACAAATAGAAGACATTATGATGCTTTGGAAGGCTGAGACACTTTGCACCTTGCTGCTAGCAGGAGTCTCTCCTTTCTGTGCAGCCTCGGCAACTGCCCATTCACTGATTCTCTCTAACAAAGCAAATAACATTTCCAGCACAAAAAAAGATGTTTTCAGCCCAAACACGATGCCACACTATGTGACAGCACGTTTTTCCATATACGTGGCTTTAAAACAACAGAATCCCTGAAGTTGATGAGCAAGGGACCAACAGGGCAATCTGCCCTCTCCTTCCCTTTGTATTTCTAACAATTACAACCTAAATGTAATGCAGCAATCCGATAAAATCAATGGAGGTGAAAATGAGAGTACATTCCTCCCATTACGCCTTTCAGGCTTCCTGGACATGATGTGCAGGATATAGGTCAAATCCACACGCTCCTTCTCCTCTCAAAACACCCCCCTAAAGCAAACCAATGAACGCCACTAATTCAGCCAAGGCTGTTTTGCACCGTCCGTGGAGGAAAAGGGCACGGGATCGCTACAGCTCTCAGGTCTGAGCAGCTTCCCTGCTTTGGGCAAGGCTGGAAGCCTTGGAGCTGCACCCCACATCCTCAGCTTTGCCCAGGGACAGGTCCAGCAGCACATCCCTGGTCCCTGCAGAGCCATGACGTCACCGGGAGCAGCGCACACGTCCTGCGGAACGCGGGCTCGGCTGCCCAGGTACCTGAACGCTGCTGCTGCTGCTGCTTGGAAACAGCCTCTCCTGGTCTATTTTTAACGTGCAGCTGCCCACAAAAAGGGACACAGGTGGGGGTTTTTGGAGCTTAGCAATGAGGGCTGCACTGCAAGGTTTCATTCTCCCCCATCAGCTCCTCCAAAGCCTCCACGACATTATTTCAGGAAGAAAAGGCAGATGCTGACATTCGGTGACTCAGAGACACTAAGCCTGCTCTTTCCAGCAGTATTTTTAGCTCATTAGATCTCCATGTTTAGTTCCCACTACCAGATCCTAAAGGATATTCAGAGGCAGTTAATGGGTTGTATGTACTTTCAAAGCACCTAAAATGCTCCAGAACACCCTGTGAGGCTGCAATGCTTCCTCTCACCTTAGGCATGAAGGTTACACCATGGTTTGGGTTCGATTCTTTTTTTCTTTTTCTTTAAGGACAGAATTCAAATAAACCTAGTCTTATTCCATGCCTTCATGGAGCAGCCATGGAGAAGGCAGTGCAGCCAGCACCAACCATTGCCATGCCACATCTCTGGCATGAGCCACCTGCCCTGCAGGTGCAGGGAGAAGAGCGGGAAGCATTGCTGGGCAGTTCCTTTGGAGTTCTGTGGTCATGGAGGACAAGGTCTGGCCATCTCCAACTATGTAAGGGGCCAACAAAACTGAATCCTAAGTTGGCAACTACATAGGAAGGGGATTTTAAAGGTCCTTGCTGCTTAAGCCTAAATCACAGAATGGTTCAGGTTGGGAGGGATCACAGTGGGTCACCTGGTCCAACCTCCCTCCACCCTCTATCTTTGCAGCAACGTTTTCAGTGGCTCCTGGGGTCACACTGTTGGCCCCTTGCTCCTGCTCCCTCTCTCACCGTGCAGCTCTACAATGCATTCAGCTCCTGAAAAAAGTCATTAAAAACCCAAATCACTCCCTGGTAAAAAGCTCTAATCAGAACTAGCCTATTGTCTTCAGCCTTGGCCTCCGAGTCCCTTCCTTTAATCACTTATCCTCCTTTTCCTCCTGCCTGCAGTTCTGTTTGATACCTTCCTTCCTTCTGTCCTCATTGGTATTCAGCTGGTGCACAGAAATATGTTACTGCTCCAGGCAAGCAATTATAGCTGAGTCTCTGCTGGCTGGTCCTAGCAGCCCTCTTCACTGCTGCTCAGGGGGAGAGAAAATCAAGGCATTCATATTCTGCCCAGAGGCTCCATCAACTCTTGGCCTGCCGGTTTTCCAGGAGCAATACAGAGCTCTGCATATTTATGATGATGTCAGGGTCTATTTAAGCAGGAACTGTTTCATCCTGTGTGTTTTTTCTTTGTTTAATGATGTGCTAGGAAACACCAAAAACCACGAGAGAGGGAGAGAGTCTCAGGATGAGAGAAGAGCTCTGGACACCTGGCAGATCTCAACCTCTCCAAGAGGGTAAAAAGAGCAAGTTTTCAACTCCGTGTGGCACCAGTGACAGTCCACCCAAGAGGGGCACAAGAAGCTCCAAGAGGCACCACCACAGAGCAGCTTCCCGAGCCACAGTTACGTGCGGGACAAAACATGACCAGCACAAACCTCCGTGTGTAAAGCTGCAGGTGCAGCTCTAACCCTGAGGATGGGCTGATTTCAGTGTTCACATCACCATGGCTGCAGCTTGGGGTGTGCAGTTATGTCAGAGGCTATTCGAGTCTGCAATGCCTGGCTGCCTCCACTTGCCACAAAGCCTGTGGGAAGCACCAGACCACGGGAGCTGTTTGCAACCTTCACCACAGAATTTCCATTAGCATCCTCAGCTTACCCTAGAACGTGCAATTCCAGCAGATACTCTGCACAAATACACCTCAGATTGCTCTAGAAGGTCAACTAGATAAATAATGGATGGCTTCCACCTTTGAACTGAAGCTGTGAATGGCCACAGTCCCAGAAAACAGCCAAAGGCACTTGCAGCAGCAGAATTTACTGCCTGCAGAAACTGCTGATAGACAATATCTTGGATCCCCAAACCATCCCCAGGGGCCACAGTATCTGACTGGCATTCTGAGGGAATACTGCTCTGCAGAAATTACAGCCCTTTTGAAACACAGGCAAGAGAAAAGGTTGCTTTCCATCAGAGAGAGACAGCGAATGCTACCCCGAACGCTGTTAATATTGACTTTACTGCCAAAGAATACTATCTGTTTACCCTGCTGAATTATTCTGGGGAATGTAAACACTATATAGTATTCAACACAGCAAAAATCAATGCCATGTATTATTGAAGGGCTGGATAAGAGCACAATGGCCCTCGATAAGCACTCCCAGCCTGTCACCCACCGCGGCTGGCCGCGGGTCGTGCTGATGGGGAAGGCTGTGATAAAAGCTGTAGGAAGCAGGAGGTTATCAGGGAACACAGCCAGGTAAGCCCTGCTGCATGAGGCAACGCCAACCCAGCCACAGCAACTCTGCCAACTAAAAAACTCCTGGTCCAGGCTTGCCAAACCCGGATTTAAGCAGAAGCACAAAGGTATTGACAGCGCGCGAGGCAAGTGCAGCCACTGGAGCTCTGAGCAGGCCTGGGGCGGGCGTGTGCCCATTAACTCCATCCCAGCACACCACGGAGCGGGGTGACAGCCAGAAGTGACTTATCTACATAAGAACTGCCATCAGAGTGACATCCCAAAGCATTTGTCTAACACCTCACCGCTCCAAGCGCAGCACTGCCTCTCCCCTCAGTAATTAGATATCTTAATGAGCGGGTAGCGCTGCCTTTCTGCCCAGCCAGCACGTCCTGCCGTTTAACACTGATCAATGGCAGGGCCAGGACATGACAGGGGACTTAATGCAGTTAAAAGGCAAAAATAACCCAAAGGAGCACACGGAGGACTTGCCATCGTGCCCTGATGGGCTTGGCCAAACACCGACTCTTCCGTAAGAACAACCTTCCCGTTGGATTGTGCAAACCTCTGCGATTGCCTCTGGGCACAGTTTAAAGCAAAGCAGCAGAAGACCTGTCAAGAGGCAACATCTCATATCTTCTTCTAGCTAAGAGTCTATATTTGTAGAGTAGGGAAATCCCAAAGTTGTGTTTGGACTAAAAACCCTCTGCAGGTTTGCACTGGGTTTATAGGACAATACGATCGTGTCTAATTTTAAGACACAGCAGCAAACTCATGGCTTGTATCCCACAGACAGTGTGATTTAACTGCAAACAGGAGGAAGTGTATCAGTCATGGCTGAGATTTGAGCTGGTTCTTCTTCTGGTGCATTCTCTAGCTTTTGAGAAGTTCTTAGAGGATGTTTAATTGCTACCTTGAGAACGATGGGGTTTCCAGTCTAAGCATTTGCCATAAGTCTCACTAATAAGAATATCTGGATTCACAATCAGAAATGAATAGCATAGTAATCAGAGCCTTCAATGGACAATTTAGGGATGGGGACACAATGTCATCTGATACCTCTATAGTGCTTTGAGATCCAACAGCAGATTCTTGCAAAATATACTTCTTTCAAAAGTAACTAAAAAAAAAGCCACAAAAAAAACCCCCAAAAAT
This sequence comes from Atrichornis clamosus, assembly GCA_013400975.1. Lineage (NCBI taxonomy): Eukaryota > Metazoa > Chordata > Aves > Passeriformes > Menuridae > Atrichornis > Atrichornis clamosus. The sequence goes on from WBMZ01001495.1 coordinate 48,103, forward strand.
ATTGTCAGGTGATTACATCCACACTTCTGCAGCACCATAGACTCCAGACCTGTGTGTATCTGACAGGAAGATTGCTTGTAATGCAGTCACTTGCTTTTCTTAAAATGTTCCATTAAAAAAAAGGTCAGGCTTCTCCTCTTAAGTGCCTGTGAAATGAAGTATCGGCAGGTCACCCTTTTTACTTACACCTCATTCATTAGCATTCTACTTTCTCCAGCCACCTTTAACACAAAAGCTTAATAAGTGACACAACTGTACTCTTAGTCCACTTCCCAAATCCCAGCTATTAATCCCCTTCTCCTCTCAGCTGAGGAAGCGAACGCATGGATCACGCAGCCGAGGGGTGCCGAGGTCACCACCGATGTCACGCTTGACATTTGCAGACCTACAAGGCACAGCAAGACTTCCCGGTGGGATTTCACGCCTCATTTGTGCAGGGTGAGGGAGCAGCTCCCGAAATCACTCTAAATTCCCATTCCCAGGCTCCCCACGGAGCAGGCGTTGCTGTCTGCTCTCTCCTTTCCCGGTCACTTACCGCAGGCTCACAGGCACCTCCGCCCTGGCCAGGGTGATCCTGCCACAGCCTTCCCGGGATGCCCCTCACTCTTCCTGGCTCCACCCCGAAGCACCACCATTGGGATGGGTGTCTAAGCAATCAAATGAGCTCACAACAAACTGGGAGAAACCAGGGTGCCGGGAGGAGGTCAGAGGCCAGGAAGGAAATGTTTGCCCACGGCAATGCCTCCCAATTCCTCACTAATGACACTGCTGCTGCTCTGATGGAAAGGATCAGAAAGACTGCCTAATGAACACAACTCATTACTGGAGGCCTCCTGGGCACGGGATGACAGGGTTTCAGACAAAAATTCATCCTAGCTCACAGCAATGTGACAGACGGTGCATGTTTTGGCTCCGAATAATCATCCAGTGTGCTGTGCTAAGGGAAGCCATGTGAAAACGGCAAGAATTAAGAAAGAAGCCAGTTAATCCCATTACAAAGTTTGTTTTACTTCAAGAGGTCAATCCAAGCACTCTATAAAGCTCTTGTGACACCTAAATCAAACGCTGACAGCTCTTTCAGGGCTGAGGAAGAGGGGGAGAGATGGAAGGTCTTGTCCTGACACAGAAGTGAGGGAACAGGATCTCACAAATGCTACTTGCTTCATTCTTTTGTGATTTTTTAAAGTTTTGTGCTTAAAAAAATTCTACACGTTCCCCTATTTTGCCTTGCCCCTAGAAATGAAATTATCTGTCTCAGTCGAGGTACTATACACAGTTGCACTGATGTCATTTTAGTTCCAGTTCTCACATCACCTCGTTGTCTCCTGCTGTAACCATGTAGGATCACAGTGAATTATTGTCCCACCTACCAGCAATCTCACTCCACGGGGGCTGCAACCTGCAGTTTCCAGCACAGTATTGACACAGGCTAAGCGACACAACCCACCACCTGCAGAGCTCAGGTGCAGCCAGGTACCTCCTGCAGCCCCCAGTGGCACAGCTGGGTGTCAGCCCAGCCTGTCCCCGTCCTGCTGTGCATCACCGTCCCTCCTCAGGGCTCTGCATGGGGACAGACGGTGGCAGAACCAGAGGTCTGTGCTGGCGTGACGTGGTGCCACCGCTGGTAGTGGCTGGAGCCGCCGTGATTAATGAGGAGTGGGCAGCAGGTACGAGACCTGGGAATCTTCCACTGCATTTTCCAAAAGCAGCACATTTCCCATGCACCTTCCTCTGGTCAGACCTGGTTGAAGCTCTCTATTAATAAGGGACGGTCCAACACCTTCCTACACAAGTCATTAATCGCAGGGTGGCTCTTGCCTTGACACTGCACATCTCTATTCCTTGGCAAAGCAAGAGTTTCATCCTTTTCTCTTAGGCTGCCTTTAAAAAACATAAATTAGACATCACTGCAGAGAAGTCTGGTTTCTGAAATGATGATGAGAGCACAGACAGAAGCTCTGCTCTTCAGAGACAGCCCTATTTAGTTAACTTCCGTATTTTTAATTACTGCCAATTTCCTGGGCTGTCTAATGAGAAGGTGCACTGCAGTTCCATTATCTTAGCCCGACCTAGGGCTCTCCAGGGCACCCCCAAGCTGATGACAGCCAGTGTTCAACAGCCTCCTTTGGGGTACCTGGAAAGAGTATGGGAGTGGGATGGAACAGGAGATGCTTACACAAGTTTCCAGGCCACATGGATTAACTTTGGAATAATTCAGAGGTTAACAAACAGCAGGATACTACTCAGACCACAAGGATTTCATTGAATAAGGTGTGTAAATCAAACTGACTGTGTCCATAAACCATCCTGCCTTTCAGTTAAAGGGTAAAATCCCACATAGCTAACTTTAACCCAATACCAAGGTAAACAACAAATGGTCACACTGAACCAGAAAATCCCACAAAACAAGAAAATAATCAAAGAGAAGCTCAGTTCTTCAAGCACAGAAGCCAAATCTGTAATTTGTGTAAGACAGGTATTGCCACTGACACCATGTGAGCAAAAGGCATCAAGGTAAGAGAGAACTGTCAGCAGTAAAAGTATAATGTCTCATTTTACAAGGAATAAAGTTGGAGCATAAATCATAACTAAAGCTTAGTAAGTGACTAGCACTCCTACAGCAGTACAGCACAACTGTTTCTTAGAAGAGCTGAACACCTAAATATAACAACCCTATCTTACACAGCCTGAATCAGCTCTGAGTGAGGAGTGAAACCAAGGCTGGTTATTCCAGGTATGTCAGTGTGCCTTCTTTAATGCAAGTACAATTTATACAAGAGGGGATCCCCATGAATTTCCATCTCTGGGGGTCCCTGTATGTAAGGAGGACATGGACCTGTTGGAGCGAGTCCAGAAGAGGCCATGAAGAAATGCTCAGAGGGATGAAGCACCTCTGCTATGGATACAGGCTGAGAGAGCTGAGGGTGTTCAGCCTGGAGAGGTGACCATGTGGCTCTGGTGAAACCTCAGAGCCCCTTCCAGTGCCTAAAGGGATTCCAAGAGAGCTGGAAAGGGACTTTGGACAAGGGTCTGAAGTGAGAGGACAAAGGGGAATGGATTCAAACTGATAGAGCGTGGGGTTAGATTAGATGTTATGAGAAATTCTTCCCTGTGAGGGTGGTGAGGCACTGGAACATATTGTTCAGAGAAGCTGTGGAACACATCTCTGGAAGTGTTCAATGCCAGGCTGGATGGGGTTTGGAGCACCCTGGTCTAGTCTAAAGTATCCCTGCCCATGGCAAGGGGGTGGAACTCAATGCTCTTTACGGTCCCTTCCAACACAAACCACTCTATGATTCTACAAATGCTGTGATAAACTGGACTGAAGTGGGAGCTGCTTTCCTGGTGCATTTGTCAAGCAAAGCACATCTGCTTTTGGCAGAGTGAAAACACAGCAGGAAGCAGCTGCGTGTCAAAACCGCTGCACGGGGGGTGAATATTCCACTGCAGGCTTGGGCTTCATCATTCACTTCCCCAGCACCACGTAGGTTTCCGTAGGGATTAAACAAGGCAATGTAATACTCTGTTGGCTGGCTCTGGGGAAAGCTACTCAGCACTGCCAGGGAACTTAATGCCAGCACTGAGCTCCTCAGTGCCAAGCAAGGGTGGGAAAGAGCCAGGCACAGGGGCTCCCGGAGCGGGCAGGGACCAGCAGCACCCCAGTTGCCAGGTAGCTTAGAGTTACAGCTGTGCCTCATTTGCCTGAGCAAACACACCCCACAGCACTATATTTACAGAACACGGCCTTTGCTTCCCATTCCTTTGGGAGATATAAAAATACTGAGAATTCCTCCTCTGGGAGCTCAGCAACAGTTGTCCTCGTGTTGTTGCTGTCGTCCCTGAAACGTGGTTGTGTTTGTGAGCCGTGGCGGAGTCAGCACTCATCTACGCCACCACTGCTTGCTCCAGTCTTATGTTCTGGGGTAGCTCCTCTCCCTTCTGCTTCACTAATCCCAATGGTATCTGAATATCAACATGACAGCTTGGAGTTACCGCTGTAAAACTAGTCTGGTCCCAGAGCAAGAAGATTGCACGTTCTGGAGTGAAAACCTAACAGAATTTACTCTGCTATGTTAGCGGTCTGACATCCAAGCTGCAATTAGCAGAGAAAATTGCACCCTGCATCTAAATCCAAGGGAAGAAAAGTCAAGAAATGGCTTCTCAGAGGGAAGAAAGAATTGGAATTATGCACTGCCTGAGCAATATGAATTATTAAACAGGGATATTTTGGGGAAACAGATCTTGTCAAGAGCCCACAGTACATGGTGTTACTGAGGGGATCCTTCGCCACATGAGGTTTGGGGAAGGGAACACCATGCATGACTAGAACATAAACATCACTTAAACATAATAAGGTGGCATTTGTACATTTGTTTAGTTTGAGCTGTTTTCCAGCAGCAAGCAGAGGAAAACACAGAGTGCTGTCGATGCATTCTGTATGAATTAGCTGCTTTTCATGCCAAAAAACCCTCCCAGCCACACAGTGCATCTTCACACCGCTGGCACACACAACATAAAACCTACAGAGCAGCTACAAATTATCCAGTGTTCCAATGAAGGGAGGAAGATGAGACTTCGCAGAGGGCTGTGACATCCCCAGGCCTCCCAAGTGGACAACAGGCACTGGTGTCCATTACCTGACCTCCCAAGGAAAGGCCATGGATTACCCTCCTCTCCTGGCAGCCGAAGGCTGTCATTCCAGAGGTGTAAGTCATAGGCTTGCAAGCACAGGCATGGAATACTGTTTAAATAAAACTCTTGATACCACAGCAATTACAAGGTTCGTTACTTACTGCAGTTTAGAGCAGGTTCTGAGGAGCAAGGATCTTCACCAATCTGACACCTGTTTTGGGCCGTGCTTTCAGAGCACACAGCTCCTCCCCAGCAGATGTTTTGTAGGTAAGAGATGGGTGTTTGCTATCCTTGGGCAGACACAGAGAAGGTGTGGGCGAGCAGCACATCTATTTTCAACAGTAGCATCATAACAACTTGATGAGAGACCATCTGATTCCAAGTTCAAAAAGAACTGGGAATCTATGTAAAGCACGTCGATAAAATTGGCTTCTTAACAGGTACAGCACATTACAAAGTGCATTTATGACAGGATGGGAAGAGGCCTACAGGGCTGAGAGGACAGAGGGCATGAGAGGGCTTTAGGCAGCCCCCTGAAAAGCCCAGGCACAGGGACACTTACAAACCTGTGCTAACGTGTAATTTCCAAAAGCCACGAATCTTTTTTTGTATGACACCAACAACTACGTGCTAGTGACTCCCGCTGACAAAACAGGTCAGACAAAAGCTGGGAGTCAGGAATACCTCACAGCGATTGGAATAAGGCTCGTAAACACCTCATTACAGCCCACTCCCTGCCAGACTAGGAAAGGGGACACCAGTCATGTGTGGCAGCCACCAGAACTGGGGGCAGAGGTACTGGCACAGATGAAAAACTTCAAGGGCAGTGGAAAGAGGACATTTTGACAGATGCTGGTTTTCCTCTTGGTTCCAAGCCTACCCCAACTGAAGGCTCTGGCAGTGTGTTCCCCTGGGGAGGTAGAAGCATTAGTCAGCCTCCCCAGAGCAGCACTGGATACAAAAGATATAAGCAGTGAGCAGAGAGCCAGGCAATCTGTCCCTGTCTCATCCCAGGCTGTGGCAGTGGTGACTAACTGGACTGCAGGGCTGCAGAACGTCACTGAGCAAACAAGCCAAACCGGGAAGGAGCTCCGGGGACACGGCAGCGGGAGTTGATGCACAGAGGATGCTCCCAAAGGATGCTCCCAACACCAGCTCTCCATGTACCCCTGGATACAGAGCCCAACTCCTAGCCTTCAGCCAGCTTGGGCCACTGCACTTCTCTGCCATTAAAATGCAAGGCCTGACAAACATCATCAGCGTGACTTCGGGCCCAGCTACGTCAAAACAGACATTTCTTGGCCACGGGAAGGTTTCGAATAACCCTGCCACCCCTCCAAAAAGGCAGCATGTTAACAAGAATCCTGCCTTCAACATTTCTCCCTGCCTCACCACAGTAATATTCCAGGGTAATTGCTCACGACCGTGTGTGGTTGATAATTTCTGGATATATAGAAGGGATATATTCTCAAATGGAAGAATACAGCTTTTAGGGCTTCAGAACAATGAAAGGCAGGGTGACTGCCTGAAGTGCAGAAACTAAAAGCTTTTTCCTTCAGAACAAGAGTAGAATCGAGTAATTGTCGTTTCCAGGGAGATGAGGAACTTCAGGGATCAGAGCTCAATCTGCAGTTAAATGGATTGGAAACAACTCCTTACCAGCTGCAGAAAAAACATGGATAGAATCACACAGGAAAATCAGAGAGAGCATTTTTTCCTGGCACTGTGCACATGCCTCCACGTTTAGGAATGATGGACTGATTATTTAGATGATCCAGGTTAATTATTCATGAATGCTAAGGGAGAAGTATTTCCTGTGCTATCCCTTTCCTCATACACCTCCCTCCCATTCGCCTCCCTTCACAGCAAAACCTGACAGGTATTTCAGTTTTCTCCTTTCAAAAGAGAAACCTAAAAACTCCCTCCCACGCTCCTTAAGTGCAATTCTAAGCAGACCAGGGATGTGAAAAACACCTAAAATAGGATCTTAAAACGCTCTTTACAAGCTGGGCAGGCCTCTGCCTTTCCACTGAGACATTTCACAGGTGCCAAAACACAAAAAGCTCAAGCTTCGATGGGATGCCAGATCCTGAGCTTCTCTCACGTAAAAACCAAATCCCGCGAGTCGCAAAGGATTTTCCAAAATCGCCAGTACCTTTGTGAGTGCTGTAGAGGGCTGCAAATGTCACCACGAAGAAGGTGGTGGAATATTTTCCAGCGTTAACCAGATGAAAGGCCCGTTTGTTATCACGGTAACGGCGCAGGCACTGGATGAATCGCAACCAAGCAGGGATGCACTGGACAACTGCTCTCACTCCGTAGGAGTAGCTGTTACAAATCTGATTATCTGCAAGAAAAAACAGGGTTACAGCTGTTAAAGACAAAGAGTTGGTAAGTTTAAGAACTACTACTGTCTTCCTTGCTGTAGCATCACTTGATCTGGGAGCGACTCCCCCATCAGCACCTCGATCTCAGGCACACAAACAGCCAGCAGCCCATCCCCTGGAAGTATCCTGGAGCTCAGTATTCCATCTCGGAGGTATTCAGGTGACACGACATCAATAACACATCCAGACAGGTCATCGTCTAACTCCTTCACTCCTGCCAGGGTAACTAACACGCAAGATTAGAAATGATCTATTTTTAAATGTGCTCGGTGCTGTTGGCAGTACTGTGAATAATCAAATTAAGGATGGAATTACAAAGGGCCTTCGACACTGGATTTTTGTGCATAAATGGGAGGGCACTTAGAAACTCTGCAGGACAGCTCTAAAAGGCTACTTTGCCCAACATGTCCTTGACCCATTTTCCTTGTGCATTGTGATAGGAAAAAACGCATTTCAGAATGTGACTGGGTTTGGGTTTTTTTGCTTTGTTTTTCAAAAAGCAAAGCCAAGGCATAGTCTGGCTTCAAAAACTGGGATGAGAAGCGACTACACCACCATGCCATTGTGTTCCCCTCTCCATGTTTGAAAGCCTTCTTTTTACTGAGGTAATGGCCAGGAAACCCTCAGCTTTTCCTGAGACCCCTCAAGAACTCTGTATTCTCTTGCTGTCTCACTCAGCACATCTAAACCAAAGCCCCTCCTGCCTAACAATCATTTGTTTCTTATTCACACTAATGGAGACGTGTCATTAGCTGATATTTATCCCACAACTCTGTGCTGTCATTCCACTGCTCAGATTGGAAGAGGACAAATTGTTAAGCGCACAGTTGCTTTATGTATTTTATTTTTATTTTTAATAAGTAAATATTTAGCTACTTGCAACGCTGTCTTAAAGGGAAGGGGAAGATCAGACAGATTGGAAGAACAAAGTGAACACTGACGCTTATTGAGGCATACAGCAAATTCTCTCAGCAAGTGTCAAAACCATCAGACAAAACGATTTGCCAGCAGTCACTGCTTAAAATAGAAAGTCAACAGCCCCATCCGTGAGGAGACAGGTACTGTTTTGCCACTGGGAAGGCCAAAGTCAAAATTCACATTCCAGGAGCATTCTGTGCTCCTTCTGGCTAGGAAAAAAGAGAAGACAGGGCATGGACAACCCTGGCAGTGCAGCATCAACAGGAATTGAATAAGAGGTGGCACTAAGAAGGAGCTTCTCCATCCTCTCTTGCTTCAGGGCACTGCGACGGAGCCTGTAAGAACCAGGCTGCAGCACAGAAACCTGTCCTCAACAAGCTCAGGATTTTCATGATGAGCAACAGGAAGAGGCTGAAGGCAAATGGTTAAACTACTATGAAATAAAACAATAATGCCAGGAAAATGGATTTCTCTTTCCAGTCAGAAGCGCTGTGTCTAAATTCTTTGATGGATATACACGTCAGGCCAATGACTGGATTAGGAAATGAACTCTGATCTGAAATTCCATTTCTCTGGATGGAAGTAAGAAAGGGAAGAATTGCTCTAATACCATGTTTAGAAGAAACACCAATTATTTCAGTTTCCTATATCATTAGTAACCCTCTTCAAAACAGATAATTATGAAGCTGCCCTGCTCAGTGTTTTTCGGGTCGTTCTGACCACATTCACAGGGGTCATCAGCATTACTCTACCTGTATCTGCCAGAAGTCCAGCATTGTCCTCCCACTGAACCTCAAAGCTGTAGAAGCAGATCATGTATTCCAAATCCATAAGTATCACCACCAGGCTGTTGAGCTGATCAGCCAGCCAGAAATCTGCGAAGCCTACCTTGTGGAAGGGAGCAGTGAATACCCGAAACTGTCAGGAAAAAAAAAGCAGGAATAATTCATGGCTGTGTCAAAGGCATCCAAATGCAGTGGCAGGACATCACACAACTGAACAAATATGGAAATAACAGAAACGCTTGAAGATTTATTGCTGACCTTTTGCTCCTGCTGGCAAAAAAGGATAACTGTCTCCTCACTTTTAGTACAAAGAACATTCCTGCTTTCCTCCTCCTGTATGCATCTATTCCTGTGTCCCCCCACCCTTTTGTTTTTTACTGGCAGAACAGCCCAGTCTCCTCCAACCAGGCTCTTTCCCAGAAAGTCCCAGTCTCCGTTTAAGAGCTCTACACAGCTCCATTTCTCCTGCTGCCCCTCACTTAGATCAGCACTTTCTTTCAGGCACTTACATCGTGTCTATTGACATCTTCCACACTTACCTTCCCCCTCACACTTAATGTCAGCTGGATTTAGACCCTCAGCACAGCCATTAGTCTGTCTGGTCATGCCTTGGTTTACTTAACTCATTAGTTGTTCTCTGGTGTTAGAAGTTGTAAAAGTGAGGATTGTTGTGAGGAAAGAGTTGAAGTGAGGAAAGAGTTAAAGAAAGGGCAGAGGAAATCCTATTGACTGTCAGCTGGACTCCCCCTCAATCCCAGTCCACCTTCCCTCTAAGCCTTAACAACAGTTTTGCTCCTTCCAAAGCAGACAGTTCTCATGCTCCATTACCTTTGATTACACCTCTCCCTACCCGGTTAGTTATAGTTACTAATGGCCAATTTCTCACAGAGACGGCACCAGCACCATCCGGTCATTCCGGGATTTATGAACCTTTAAATTAATGAAAGCACAGGCTAACACTGATCTTTTATACTGCTCTCCTTATTAACCTAAAGGGTGCACAGCTCCAGACACCCGGGAAAGGACTGACACATTCCCATCAGCCTGTAATGCCAATTTTAAGGCTCTGCTCCTAAAATTTCAAAGCCAAATAGGGGATTAAGAGTTAGTGGCATAAAGCAGATATGGATCTTGACCCGGAAAGCTCTGTGCTCATGCTGGATGGCACCTATTCCCAAGGCTCAAACAGGGCCAGCCTTTAGGGAGGACTATCTTCAAAGGCTCCCAGCTACAGAACAGCCTCTGCAGAGGTCAGAGACCACACCAGCCTTCCCTTGCTAAAGCTCCTTCCTCCCTTTTCCCAGCACTCCCTGATACTATCTTTATCTGTTTCATCATAGACCTTTTTTTTTTGCCCATGAACAAAGACTAGCTAAAAGCAAATGAAATGCGAAAATAACTTTACAGACAGATCCCCACGAAAATAAAATAAAAAGGAAAGAAGAAGTAATAAAATCCTTGTTGTTATTTAATTTAAGGAGAGGCACTTCTGCACTGCCAGGTGACAGCATTAAACTTTTATGAGGGTAGGAGCTTTCCACCTAAAGGTTACAGCAGAGGAGGAGTCAACAGATACATCCACAACATATCTGGCACTGGCATCTCTGAACTGTCCTCCAGACCCTGAGCTGCTACCATCTGAACCCTCCCAATGCCCTGGGCCAGGCACTGTGGCTCCTGGCTGCTGCCCAGGCACAGCTGGAGCTGCAGCCCAGCTTCCAGAGGGTGCTGGCAGTGGAGGTACCACAGCCACCTCCTCACTTCCCAGTTGAGAAGTGTCTGCAACATCCTGCAGATAAGGACAAAGTCATGAAATACCAGAAGCTGGAGTTGCACCTCAGTTTCAATAGCCAGCTGCAATTCTCTATCAACAATTCCACAACCTGAGCACAGACTTCCTGGTGCTGATCACTGCACTTTTAATAAGTGCTGAAATGCCAGATATCCCAGCTGAGCTGAACACTTCCTAGACTTTCACCTCTGCACTTGTGTGGCCATTCAGCTGCCTGCAGGGAGTATGGGCACGGGGACACTGTGCCATTCCCTGTGCTCGGATCCCATTCCTCCCTGAGAGCTGCTCTCCTCAGCCCACACAAGTGCACTCAGGGGCTCCTCATCTGGCAGCAAAGGAACAAAGAAGGCTCACCTAAGCACACAGGCAAGAAAGAAGAGCCTGGCATGGGAATTAGACTTACTACAGGCTAAATAACTTTTTCACTCAGAGAAAGATCAATTCTGATGTAACTCGCCATCCCTCAGGGATTAGCACAAGAGATCCCTCTCTCAACAAGCAGTTGATGTTGATCCCAGGTGGATGCAGTAAAGCCACCTAGATCCATCAGGAAAAACTGCAACACACTGAAGTATGCCCCTGATTTGGTTGCCAAAAAATTGAAGGTGCCAGTAAATGGCTACAGCTGATATGTCAAGATTTCATTTTGGTAGGAAATAAAACACATGAAGCATGTGAAGAAAAATGCCTAGCAAACAAAAATTTGTGTGAGCAGCACAGTTTAAAGACTATTCAACTCTCCTTTCACCCAGAGAGCTGCTGGCAGCAGCATGGAGAAATAAAATACACCCAGCTGGTCAAGTACACAAAATAAAAGCTGCTCTTTATGTGGTCTGGCCTCTTCTCTCCCCTTCCACACAAGAAGTGCAGTGTCATTTCCCACCAATAAGGTGATCTTGCATTTTGATGAAGCTTTTTTTTCCCCAGGAGGCCTTGGGGTGAATTGGCTTCTGCACACTCAAAGGTACTTGATGAAGCTTATGGGTCCCAAGTTGAGATTTTCTGTGATTCTGGTTTGATGGACAGAGACTATTTATAAGAGTACGTAGTGACAGGACAAGGGGGAATGGATCCAAATTGACAGAGGGCAGAGTTAGATTACATATTAGGAAGAAATTCTTCCCTGTGAGGGTGGTGAGGCCCTGGCACAGGTTGCCCAGAGAAGCTGTGGCTGCCCCATCCCTGGCAGTGTCCAAGGCCAGGCTGGACCTGGCTCAGAGCAACCTGGGATAGTGGAAGGTGTCCCTGCCCATGGCAGGGGGTTGGAACTGGATGGTCTTTAAGGTCCCTTCCAACCCAAGCCATTCCATGATCCTACATCTCTATCTGCAGCAGAGTCTGGAGATCACTGGGACAGAGCAGGAGCTGCAAACAGCCTAACAGCTCTGTGGAGACTGAGAATCTCACCCTGGCAACATATTAAGGTAAATTAGCACGGATATTGCTCATGTGGTTAAAGCACTTCCAGTGCCTCCCCTCGCACCAGGGGAGAGCAGTCAGACTAATGAGGCTTGGGACTAAAGGTACCTCTGTGAGGGATGGCTGAGTGCTGCAAGGCACAAAGGAAGAAGCTGGAATAGTAGTAAGCCAGCAAATCAAATAACAGAGGTGAGCACACAGAGGTTAATTCTCTGTGTGTATACCTGCACGCACGTCCTCAAAGCATGATGCCATGTTTCATCTTCGCCGTGTTCCAGATAAAGTTAATTGTTTTAATTGGCATTCAAATGATTCTACAAAGAAAACCAGCCAGCTAAACACTCTTCTGGCCCAAAGCTCTCAGAGCAGTGGCAGCAAGAACAGCTATCGAGGGAACCAAGTCGATTAAAGTCAATTTGAAAGGGTGCACAGGGTGGGGATGAACACATGAAAAGCCATTTGGGAAGAAGCTGGTGAGTCATCCAGCAAGTTTGAAAACTGTTCTTTCAGAGCTCCCACCTGTAACTGGGACACTGAAGCAGCACACTGAATTTACCAGACTTATCTTATGGGAAAATAAGAGCTGTGTCTAAAATAAATTGTTTGTTTAAAAGCATGAACAAGTCTGCTCTATAAAAACACCGTGGTATAAGCATCCCCCAGCACCCCTCCTTCCTGACACTTGTATATACTTCACAGCTACTGCACAGCCACAGAATTTTTTTTTAAAAATCATTTATTTAATCAGGTTTGAGACTTACCAATAGTTTGAGCAGCCAAAAACGGGACTTGTAATATAAGGTTTTGGTAGGGTTGATGAGAAAAAGCAACATGAAGCCGTACAGGATGAGTGGATTCACCTGCATGGGGATGTAGGTGAATTTACCATATATACATGCCAGCAGGCTCAGGCACCACAAAACGCCCAGGAAACCAGCAATCTGTAGGAAAAAACACACAGACACCTAATGGAAACACGGCCCTGAAACCTACAATGAATTCTCATTAGAAGAAAAGGGAGAGCAGTGCTCAATCCTGTAATCTAATCAGACTTCAGCAACTTCCTCTTCTAATTGTATTAGGACTCCTTGCCAGGAAACGGCGCAGGATTTATCCTGCTGATCCTACAACCCCTCCTGTTTACCTCAAAGAGATGTTGATGGGACAAGTTGCTGCGGGGATTGAGTTCAAAGATGAGGACGTGGTTGACTCCAGCCTGTCTCCAGCCATACGTGTTGATACCCAGGAGAAAGAGGAATTCAATCAGGAGAAAGCCACCTCGATAGATTCTCACCAGTGGCCACACATTTGGTCCTTCTATAAAAGCCACACCTGGCAAAGACAAAAAAAAAAAGGAGGGACCTCAGGGATAGCAAAGGTTATGTCACAAAGCAAGGCTTTATCCTGGTTCTCTGATGTTTGGGTGTATCCTGAGAAAACAGGGTACACTTGTACACAACGGCATATCCCAGCAAGTGGAGGACTTTCTGCCTAGCCTGTCAGAGGATTTAGGAGTATTCTGGGGAAAATTCCCTCTCCAGCTGCTGTAATCGAGTCATTAGCAGCGTCCCTGCCTCACACTACAGGCACAAGGGACAGCACCAGCATAAATCTGACTATAGGCACTGAAATATTCTGCCTTAACAGAGACGAAATCCCAAGAGACACACACACAAACACTCCAGCTCCCCACAAAACCAAGAGGAACCATTTACAGCATTTAAAACAATGCTAAACCCGCCTAATCACCGAACTCGATACAATTGTAATGCAATACGTATTCATGGCCAGCCACACAACACCCAGCCGCACCCAAGCAGAAATCCCAGCACAAGGCAGCCGTGCTGGAAAGCCTGTTGCTTCCTTTGTTCAGTCTTCAGGGGTTTGGAAACAAATTTGCTTCATTTCAAACAATGAGCAGCCTTATACAGCAGCAGATTTCTCCAGCACAAGCCTCCTTGCAAAGTCTCCCCCGGCTGCCAGATAGAGTTTTTATGAGAAAAACATAAATAAAATACAGTTATTCAATCCTCAATTTGAGTTTCACTGAGAGTTTCTCACCCACATACTTTTAAAGAGGGATAAAAGAAAGAACATGCACGTTACAGAATTGAGGCTAAGAATTTATTCCCACAGACATGCCTAAATGACAGCCACAAGTTTTTCAAACTTTTTTTCAGAGAAAGCATGTCCATAGGGATTTTCATGTGTTCAGCATCTATACTTTATACTACGTAACTTATGGAGAAAAAACTGTGCAAGGAATAACGACTCCAGAACTGTTGCTTTAAATTTAAACCTTAGACTCTTGGATTCAGGCAAAACAGAGTCAAGTTTTGGACAGAAATGACACAGTCCCAAGGAAGCTGAAAGAAATGAGTCTTAAATGTGGAAATGGCAAAAGCAGCTTTTCAATTTTTTACCTGAAAACCAGGGGAAATCACAGAATGGGTAAGGTTGGAAGGGGCCACAGTGGGTCAAAACTCCAAACAAGACAGTGTAGCCCTAAAAATACTAAGAAGTGAAAATATCCCTGGTGACAAGTCCCATGCCATCACAGCCTTCTCAAACAAGAGCAGGGCTGCAGTAAGGGCTTGAGATCTTGCACGAAACCTCGGAGGTTTCTGGTTAATAAAGCAAATGCACATTTCTGTGGCCTCCCAACCTCAATTACACACTAGCTCGGCACCTAGGGAAGCCCATACAGAAACTGTGAGGCCTCAAAATTTCTCCCCTTTAGGGTGACACCCTCCTGGGATCCACTTTCAAATCAGGCAGTACAGCCGTGGGTTACTAATAGATGCCATGTTCTGATGCTGTTTCACAAATTCTACAGAGGACACTAAAATCCTGTCTTAGCTGATCAAATCATAAAAACAGTTTGTCAAAAGCAGCTGAGAGGTTAGCAAAGTGTTAGCCAATTCGAAACAAACACTTTGCACTCAGAATCCAGGTTCTTCCCAGCATCTGTAGTAATGTTCAGCTATCAGATCATGCCTGCTGATACAACACACCTATTACCCACAGTGGGTTAGGAACACCTGCTTTAGAGATATAATCATTTCTATTAATTCCTTCTCACAACTGTGTCACTGTTTCATTCTTAGCACTGAGAGAGAAAGCAAACACAACTGGCTTCAACCATATTTGCATCTCACACAGAGATCAAACATTCAGGCAACAGAAACGATGAATAAAGAACAGTTCCTACACATGAAACAGCCCCTTCATGCAGACAGGTCAACTTCATGCCTCTACCATGGGAAGACCAAATGGGAAGCAGTGCAAACAGCTCCTCAAACAGAGGCATTTTATCCCAAGAGATGACTGGATCCAATTACAGAAACATCCGATTAAAAATTCTTTTAAGTCAAAAACACAGGCATGGGCTTTCCCTAATGCAAGAGCTCCTAAGTTGATTTGTTAAGCCTTTTCCTTTGTACTGCTTAAGCAAGTTACAACACTACAGAAATCACACGCACAATTAGTAAAGCTGCTTGTGATTAAGCACTGAGTCTGGATCTGCAGTACTAACGTGGCTCACTCTAATCAGAGGCCAAACTCAGAAGGCACAAAGCAGAATAAAGCCAGGGCCTGAGATACGCAATAATTTATTGTAGCCTTTAAACAATCTTGCCAACATCTGCCAACAAGAAAGATTCAATTAATTCCATTAATAGACACCAGGCATTGAAATCCCAGGCATTTCCACATGAAACTATCCTGAGTGGCATGTGCTTACATGGCTCTATGTCAGGTGTTCTCTGTAGGGAGTCAGCACCATGCAAAGCTGAGGTTGTACATGCACCTGTCTCAAGGCAGGCGTGGGCTGTGAGTTCACAGAATGGTAGCAAAAATCTGGTTTTACACACAGATGTTGCACCCGCAGAATATCCCTCCAAAAATAAGGAGGAAACCAGGAGAACAAACCACAGTATGTTCAAAATCCACACGTGTAACATGACAAAAGCCACAACCTACTGCTCAACAGACCTAGGAATTCACACAGGTGTGACGTGGCTCTGATTTAACCCAGAACATCCTGACCGGATCCAGGCCCTCACCATGTGATGAGAATACACCCAAAATGAGGTATGGCAGGATACCCACCTGAAAGTATGACAGTGACGTTCAGTGCAATGAACAACCCGCAGAACAATCCAACCCTGAATGTAGTCCAGGCTGGCACAGGCTGTGAACAAAGCCGTAGCAGAGATAAACAGGTTATCAGCAAAGTCAGATTAGCTTGCAGAGTAAATTTTATATCAAATACAACGTCCTGATCTCTGATTGCACTCTTGCTCTGGAAGTGAGGGGTTTTTTTTAAACTGAAAATGCTGTGTAATATTGTCGCCATGTTGAAACAGAGCTTTGGCGTCTCTGTACCCTCTGAAAAATATTCCAGACCCCACAAACACTAAGCATACGTTATTATTAGCACAAAATTCCTTCTACTATTTATCTCCTCCCTTCATTACCTTGTCTGCATGCATTAGGAGTAGTAACCTATTTCCAAACCTTCCGGAACTAAAGCAGATTATGTGACCGTGCCCCATGCACACTCACATCAATTACTTCCACTATTTCGTTCAAATGTTGAATCTGATTTGGCACCTTGACAAGTTGGAGGAGCAGATTCACTCCACAGCCCTCATCTCTCACCTGAGCTGCTCCTAAGGGTGGAACACGCAAACGTTTCATTGCCTTCTGCCTGTCTCCATCTTCCAACTCATTGGTCACCACTTCCTAAGGAGATAAAGATACACATCACTGAAGTTCATTTGAATGATGAGCAGGTGGTAATGTACTAAAGCCAAAAATATTGGTTGGTTTCCATGTTACATGTGAGCCCTGGCCCAGTACTCCTTTAATACAAGGTAACAAAAATGTGAGGAGCTCACTGTGCTGCACCAGGTTCCTACACAACAGCAGTTAAGGCCGCACTGGGCTTTTCCAAGGGAGAAGCTACCAGCTGAAGACTACATATCCACATTTATGTTAAACAGCGCCAGAAATCAGTGGCACTTCAATTATTAGTTGCCTTGGAGACAAATACAAGCTATAAAGAGGGCAAAACACTACAGAAATTATAGACTCATAGAATGGTTTGGGTTGGAAGGGACCTTAAGGATCATCTTGTTCCACCCCCCTGCCACGGGCAGGGAACACCTCCCACTAGACCAGGTTTGCTCAGAGCTCCTTCCAACCTGGGCTTGAACACTTCCAGAAATCAGCAGTGACCAAAATCCCACTGTTTGCCAGCTAAAGGAGGAGCAGTGCCCAGGCCAGCCTGTTCACCTCTGTTTCAGAGATCAGCTGGTTGATCTTCTTGCAGGTGTAGAAGGGAGCCACCTCCACCTCGGCCACCCTCCACTCCGCCCCCCGTGCTGTCTCCAGGTTCTTGTCATGCTTCTTCAGGATCTTCCGGAAGCCAGTGAAGTTCAGGTTCTGCAGGCAAGGGAAAAGACATGCTGGCTTTTAACCCCAGCCATCTCCTAAGAAAGACAAAAGGTTCTCTCTCCAGCGCTAGTGAAAAAGGTATCGTTAATGTGAAAAATCAAAATGATTGCATCTATCGTCAGGATGTTTTGAGTTATTACTTCATTATCAGTAATATATATTCCTTGCAAATAAGATGTGGAACTTAAGGGCATAGAAAGAGGCAGCTTATTTCCAGGGAGCTACCTAAATCTTCTTATTCCCTGAAAAAACAGATCACTTCCACTTTCCTCCTTTATGCAGCAAGTGACAACATTCCTGATGATACCTTGAAGACAAATAACCTTCAACGGGTTTTCCCTTCCAAAAAGCTGGCCTGTTGACTCCTTTAAACTTTACACTGGTTTCAAGTCGAATTCTCCAGATAAATTCATCATAGAAGGGAAATCTTTGTATGGAAGTTGTCAATACCACAGATTAAATCCAGACAAGTGCATCCCCACAGCTGAATTTTTTTTCCACATAGTATGTTGCACAATGACTGCAAAACCAGCTCAGGTTTGCAGATGTGGGAGATGCAACTCTCCAGTCTGTAGAGACAAGCACACAATGCTTAAAACAAGAATTAACCGTTGATTTCCAAGTTACAGCTGAGCCCTGTCCCAAGATCCATGCACAGTAGGACTGACAAAGCTCATGACACAGCAGTTGCTGTGACGTGATGCATTTGCAATCCTGCACTTCACTGTGCAGGAAATGCCACTCAAAAACTCAGTGTTTCATTCAAGCAACAGCAAAAACACAGAGGGATCATGGCAAGATTCACTTCTGAAAAATGCTCAGAGAGCAGCTTGGAAAGAAAAACAGAGAGAACAGCAAAATCCAGTGCCCTGGGGAGAGGCAGCAACTACTCCCTGAAATTATTTTCAATGTAATTACGCTTAGAGTGATTTAATGCCAGACCCCTCCCATATAGGTGGGAAATGAGGCTGGGGAGACAGGAGCAGGAAGCCAAAGCATTAATGACCTGCCTTATTGCACACAAGAGACTTTAATCACTTTCTATTGGGAAAGCCAGCATTCCACCCCAAGGAGAGCAGAAATTTCAAATTAAAAACTACAACAAAAGGATGATTTTGGTAAGAGATCTTTCTGTGGCCTGAACTAACATCCCTTCATCTGCCCTGGGCGCAAGCCCAGCCTGACTCTGGGGTTCCTCTGCGCTGGTGGGGATATATTCATACCAGACACCCTAAAACCTCTCGAGGGGCATTTCATCCTCTGGCTGCAAAAATTCTGCAACCCCAATGTGCATGATAAAAGCACTGTTGGTCACAGCGGTGCTTGTGACAAGGAGCACGCAGTGATGGGACTGAGAAACAGAACAAACATCATTTATGCAGTCCTGATATTTTGCTATTCTTGCTGCTTTCATGTGGCAAGGGGCCTTCTCCAAGCCCAACCTCCATTTCTGCTGGATTTTGTGAAAAAAACCCAAACCACAAACAACAAACAGTGCAACTTCAGCAATAAGATAATGCAAGATCAAGTAGAATAAAATAGTGGACTCAAAAATCTTTGCTCATATGCAAGTGGATCAGGAAATGCACCAGCAAGGCAGTTTAACATGACTGGTTCAGCCTCTATTTGTCACCCAATAAATTCACTATATTATGTAACTAAATATTATATGCTTAATTTCTCACTATTTGTTTGGCCTAAAACATGGTATTTCAAATAAATAGATTTTTTAATATATGTACACAGTCTGGAATAATATATTACTGTTAACAACAAACTAGTTTTATCAGAAGTTTAATCATTGGTAAATTAAACATGTAAGAGATGCCCTGGAGACCAGTTATATTTTCACCTGATGTTTGGTTTGGGTACCTCAGGAAGGAAAGCATGAAACTTCTGCTCTTGTTCAGCCCTGACAGACTGAGAGATTTGCTTCAGGTGGGTTCTCCTTCCTTAGTAACCCAACTCAAGGCGTCAGCATTTCATCAAAGCCAGTTTGATATTTATAAAGCTGCTGTTGACTTCACCTCACCTCCTACATGCAGGGCTCAGCTACATCATCCTCCCACCAGGTTATAGCTTTTTCTGCTCTCCAAAACTGCAAGAGTTTGAATATTCCTCATTGTTACAGTCTATGCTCAAGAGTGATTAAGAGTAGTACTCTGGGATTTAGTTTTATGTCTTAGTGCTTCTATTCCTTGTCCTCAACTTCAGTACCAATTTGAAGGAATTTTTCTCATTCTCTCTTTGGAGGGATGTTGTAGAAAGCAGCTCTGCTGCCTCCGCAAAGTGTGAAAGCTATCAAATCAAGAGGGGGTTTAGATCAATATTTAGTGTATTTACAGTGGCTCTGGACTCAGGGTAGCGAAAAGCAAAAATATCAGTGTGCAACGTGCCTTTCTTCACTGAGGAACAGTAGGAAAAGATTTCCCAGAGGAATGACCCACATCATCCCCTATTTAAATTCTTCATCAAGCCTCAGAAGATATTTTCTTGTAATTAGAAGTATAAGTTGTCTTCTTTAAAAAAAAGAAAATAAATATAAGTGAAGAAATCACAGCAGGTAATACTGCTTCACTCCAATTCTGAAAAAATATAGATACTCCACCTTTCCCAGCATTTTGAACTAGAAACTATCACTAATAAAGAGCTTTATTAAGAAACTCATAAATAGTTTCCAGACACATGCTCAAAGACATAACATCACTGCAGGAGAGGTACAAACACTCAGAATTTTGGGAGAATAAACTTTGTCCATACAGCAGAGTTGTATTCAATTTATTCTTATGGTGAATTTTGTTCAGTAAAATTCTCCAATAAAGATCTGGTAAAGATCTAAATACAGACATAGTGAATTTAAGTTCCAAGACTCTTATTTAACAAGCTAAACCCTCTCACAGTAAGACACTTAAAAGCATTTCAGAGTATTTAACTCCAGAAGAGGCAGCACAGTCAAAAATATATTAACAGTTTCAGATTTTTATTTCAAAATTTTTGGAACAGGACCAGCATGTGCAGTATTTACCAGGCCAAAAATCCAAGTACAACTAAAGATCCGTTTGTTTTCGTACCTCAAGGCAAATGAGCCTGTATCCTGCAGAAATCACAATATTTTTTTTTTTAATTGGTGTTTTAACAAGAAATTCTGATACAACAAGGTCACAGCCACTACCATGGTAACGCTAAGAGGAAACAGTACTTTAGGATTTCAATTTCATTACAAATATTAGATAAAAGAGCTTCTTCCCCAACCTGCCCTGCACAGAACAATACACTACAGAAGGAGGAGGTCCTGCCTGGACCAAAGGTGCTAGGGTCAACCAGCCCAGAAAAGGAAGAAGAGAAGTCCTTCTGCAGGTCAGCTTAGCACTTCCAGTTTAATAAAAGCCAACCAGATGTGCACTGCTAGCTGCTAGGTATCTGCCTTTTCTTTAAAAGTGTTTAGGAAGAAATAAATCAAAAGCTGGCTTGAGTGAGGCAACTCAAGGACACACAAAGCACAGAGACATTTAGGGACAGGGCTTTGTAAAAGCTTTTGCAGGTACCTGATAGTTCTGCAGTAAGATGAGGCTGAGGTAGAGCTCGCTGAAGGCCAATTTCAGATCTCTGATGTTCCTGTGCTGGACACGCTCCTCGTGGGACAGGTGGAAGACGGGCTTCCTGCGCCGCTGCAGCGTGGAGGCCCCGCTGGCCTCCTTCTGTGCATCCAAGGTGGATTGTAACTCGGTCCGCAGCGTCGTGAACCTGCGCTGGGCTTCCGCAAGCTTTTCTGTGGGCAGGGAGAGGGCCAGGTCAGGTGGGAGGGTCACAGCTGGCCTTGCAAGCCCTGAAAAGCACTGTGCCTGCTCTTCAAATAATGCCTCTGTGCGTGGCCTTCCCCCGTCACACATTAAATGCAACAGCTCTGCATATTTCTCTTTTCACAGAATAGAATCCCAGAATGGTTTGGGTTGGAAGGGACCTTAAATATCATCTCATTCCAAACCCCCTGCAGGGGCAGGGACACCTTCCACCAGACCAGTTGCTCCCCATCCAACCTGGCCTTGGACACTTACAGGGATGGGGCAACCACAGCTTCTCTGGGCAACTTGTGCCAGGGCCTCACCACCATCACAGGGAAGAATTTCTTCCAATTATCCAAACCTGCTCTCTGGTAGGGGAAAGCCATTCTCCCTTGTCCTGTCACTCCAGAACCTTGTCCAAAGTACCCCCCCAGCTCTCTTGGAGCCCCTTCAGGCACTGGAAGGGTCTCTAAGTCTCCCCAGAGCCTTCTTTTCTCCAGGCTGAACATCCTCAGCTCTCCCAGCCTGTCCCCGCAGCAAAGGTGCTCCAGCCCTCAGAGCATCTTCATGGCCTCCTCTGGACCCACTCTAATGGGTCCATGTCCTTCTTTTGCTGGAGTCCCAGACATGAATGCAGTACTCCAGGTATGGTCTCAAGGGCAGAGTAGAGGAGGAAGCCTTCCTCATTAAACCTACATAAAACATACATGTTCTCAGGTTAAAAAAAGGCCTAATTAATATGGCCAAAATCAAGGGGCTGTCCCTTCAGCACAGACTGAAGTAGCACCAGCCATGAACTCAGACCTCTCAACTTCCATCCCAGCTTTGATTTCTAGGGGATGCTCAGTCCAGCCCCACACAAAGACCTGTTAGGGATGGAAGAGGCCCACCCTGTACCTGAGGGCTGCAAACCAGCACAGGGACAGCAGGGCAGGCATCCCCACGCTGGCTGGAGGCAGCCAGGCAGATAGGGTCTCATCCAAATACCAAAGCAGTGACCACACGTCTACTCTAAGCGCAGAAGAAAAGCTGCCTCGTCTTTCCCAAATAAATCAAGTGCACAAGAAGCATTAGGGAAAAATCCTGTTAGACAATATTATGAAACATGACAGTGAGTAAGCAAAGCGTTTTTCGTATCTGTGCACCCACTCCTGGCAACGTGTTTACTATCTTTTTTATGTGACAGCAAGGAAATCAAAGAGGAAAAACCCCACACTGCAAATGTGACACTGAATTCTGTTGCTCAGAGAGCAGCGCAGCCCCTCTGCCAAGCTCCTGGTGACAGACAAACACAGCTCTGCTTTGATCAGGAGTTACAACACGACTGGCTGCTGTACACGATCCACTGTAATAATTTATCCCTCTTTTCCTCACTTTAGAGGCACAGCCTCGTTATTTACTCGTTAAAGAGGCAGTCAGCCCGCACTTAAAGATCATTTTGATGTGTTTTCAGAACAAGTCGGTCTCTCTTCCTCACACCTCATGTATGAAGAAGGTGTTCCTTTAAACATGCTGCTTTATGTACTCTCAGAAAATAATATTTTTGGCTAAATAACAACCTTTTAAAGCTAAAACCAGCATAGCTAAGATTGTTATTGTTCTCTTTGTTCTTTACAAGTGGTTCCTTCCAGGCTTTTTCCCCTGCTAAGCTTCAGTCACAGCTCTGGCATCTCTGTTGATAAGCAGGGTCACAGGCCCTGGGTGTTGGTGTTGGCCAGGAAGATGCTGACCAGGTTCACAGTGTTGGAGCTGGAGCCCCCTCCACCCAGCAGGACAAACAGCACTGCACCAGAAACCACGGAGCCACAAGGTCCCTCTGCTACCCAAAGCTCTGCCCAACAGCCTGCTGGATGACAGTTTAATTCTCTTCATTAGTATCTTACATAACAACTTAATGATAATTCTCAATTGCTCCCTGCTCAGACATAAGATTTACTCTTCCTTTTCCTTAGTCTTATTCAATTCTGCTTAATTTTAAGAGCAAAATTACTCCATAAATAATTTTACACTGCTCTGCAATAAGGTATTTGCCAGAAAGAGAATGCCTTTCCAAACAGAAAATGTGGATCAATAAAGGAAACCAAGTGCCAAAGAGCCTGAAACCCTCTATAACTTTCTTGCCTATAAACTTTAATAAAGTAAGAAGATTTAAAATGCAGGAAAGGGCAGCTCCTCTCTAACAACTTCCAGGGCTGCAAGGACTCCACCAAACAGACGCAATGCAGCCCACAGTGAGAATTCTCTACAACCACATAAGATTTAATACACACAAGGTTCAACTGCAAAAACAATAATTCCTCCTCACTTTGGGAACTCTCTCAGGAAAAAGTAACAGGTATCTGTTCAAATCAAAAGCCTCCATATAAACAAAGCTCACAAGTTCACTGTCTATATTGAAAATGACCATTAAATCATCTGTGACATACTGAGATTTCTTTTGGATCAAATCAACAAACACGAAAGAGTTTAAACTTACATCTTTCTATTGCAAACACTGTTGCATTGTCCCTATGTCCAGAAAAATCTTAAAATCCATCAGCCTAACACAATATTTAAAGAAAATACAATGCCTTGAAATCATTATGACTGCTGCTATCCATAAGAAGTGCCACTCCTGAAAAACAGCCATCCTGTCACCACCTTCTCCCTCTTGCACTGACTCCAGTTATCCCATCCACAAATCATGTCATCTTTTTAAGGGATGATTTTTTTTACCATCAAGATTCAATGCAAGAGCAAAACAAAACAAAATGTTCTGTTCTTAAAACCTCCTAGGGATTGCCCAGGGAAAGAGTGAAGCAGAACACAGATTAATTTCTCCATTTGCAGCATACTCCAAAATAATTGAAAAGTCACTAATTTAGCACTATTCACCACCAATTCAGCACCCTGAAAAGTGACTTTAAAAATATGTCACTCAAGAGAGTTAGAAAAAAGCTTAGAAACTGGAACCACTCTTGCTGTGTTGCAGCATTTTGCATGACTTGATGCCCACCAACCCCTCAGCTCAAGTGTAATTTCATTGCAAAGACTAAGGAGAAATCCAAAACCAACAGAGGCAGATTTCAACAAAAGAGCTCACAATAAAGCAGCAGCTTTGCCCAAAAAATGCTGCTAGATCCTGACTAAAAGAGCCTAAAGAGTTATCACCTCAACTATGCAATTCCAAGTTGGTTTTTACTCCATTTTCCAAGTTTAAACAAAGGTTCACACATATGGATGATGGAAAAAAGACTACTGCACTAAGGAACCAGTAAAATTTCCCTCCACCTTCCAGCTGACATGGGCATGGTTGTGATCAAAGCCTGTTTCACCAGACAGGAGGTGACCCAACAGCCTGAACCTCCTCCCAGCTCCCCATCTCAAGGCACTTTAGGCAGGCCCTTTTAGCATTCCTTCCCTTCCCTACTTGTACGTATTCTGTTCAGTATTTTGCTTCCCAATTTAAAGCCAGGGTTTTCTACAAATAACAAAACCTTTCCTAAATCAACCACGAAAATGTTGCTGGCTACTGTTTAGCCAAATCCTGATGATGCTAATTTAAAGCAGAACAAACCTGCCATCTAGAAAATCCCAAACACAAACCAAAACTGGCCACAAATAAAACTTCAGCACTTGAACAGGCATTCCTCTGCTGGAATAATTTTATTCTGCCATTCTTTTTTCTTTCAGTTGAGGATAATACACTTCTTGAGTGTAGTCCAAATAATCACAAATTGTTTATCAAATCTCATTTAGTTAATGGCAGTTTTCCTTTCTACTGAGCTGGGATAATGGTCTGGGGAATTAAGGCAACGTTTGACGGGAGCACACAGGGAAGAGCAAAGAAAGGCGTTTTGCAGCAGTCACTCCAGCTCCAAGTGTTCCATGGAGGAGCTGGGGTCCGGGAGCAGCCCATCCCAAGAGGATGAGGTTGTTTGTGCTGTGGCAATGCTGGGTGATGCTCACTGAGGATCCCTCTGCACAGGGAAAGATGACGAGGAAATGAAGCAGAGATCAACAGAAAACTTGCCTTTCTTGCAAATGAACAATATTTACTGCAGTAAAGACAGGTGTGTAATGAGCTACATAATAAACCTATAATAAATAGGATGTGCCAGGTCATAATCCAAGCCAACACATGCCTGGAGTTACAATAGGGTCCGACGTGACAAATTTCTGACATGATCAAGAAGGGGAACCACTGCTGGAACATTTCTTGCAGTAGCTCAATGCTAATAACCCTAATAACAGGTTTCCATTCTATCAAAGTCACGTCGCTCTTCTGCAAATAAAAGACTTATTTTAATCTCATCACAAGAGATTTTCAAATTACATGTATTCTCTCCTAGAAGTTTTTGAAATGACAGCTAGTTGGGAAAAAAAAACAACCCTACCCTATGTTATTAATGCCATTTTGAACAATGCTGGAATGGGTGCCTACGTGTGGGTGCACGTGTGACAGCAGGTTCCTCATTAGGGAAAATTATAATCTGTATTGTGCATCTAAATTGACAGAACTTCCTCCACAGAGCCTCACTCGCAGTACACAAGATCTGATAGGACTGGGAAAGGAAGTCTCTGAGCATAAAAACCTCAGGCCGGGGACAGAAACACAAGATCTCCCAGGGAAACTAAACAGAACACTGCTCTGAGTTAGGTACGTATGAACTGCATGCAGAAAAACGCCTGTAAAGTGCAAAGCCCAGCTGGCCTAATAAAACATATCGATTCTTCCTACAAACTGCCTCTTGTCTTGCCACTCACTCTGCTCCAGGGAGCTGGGAGAGCAGGCAGAGCCAGCCCAAAGGAGATTTACTTCCCTAGATGGAAGCTGAACAGAGGGAAGCTGCAGTGCTCGGCCACTGCATCTATCATGCTTTCAGCTGTCCTCGTCTTCACAACCCAGCCTCTGCTGGCAGTAAACGAGCCAGCAATAAAGTCATCGCCCCATGGCTATGAAAATACTTTGCACAATTCAACTGTGTGTTTCTTACCAGATTAAAATCAGAAGTAGAAAAGGCTACCATATTGCGCTGCAAATCCTGTTCATAGCACTAAGTTAATAAATCAACATGTTAAGAGAAAGTATAGAAGCCAATGCTGCGCTGTATCTACATTTCAATGCTTTTCTAGTGGAAAACTCATTTTAAACCTCATCAAAAGAGGCTGAAAATCAGCTGAAATGTAATGGCAGGAGGAGCCCGAGGCACACCAAGCCCTTTGTAACCATTTCACAGGGTGAATTTCCAATTAACCCATTCTAAAGTTTTGTTTACAAAACACAGGATGGGAAAGCAAACTTTCTCAGAGAAAACAACAAGCAACGGCACTTGACGTATGACACGTAGAAATCCCTACTCTTCCCATCACAGCAATTTTACTCAAAACACACAGCCAATGGCAATTGCTGCTGGCTGATGTACTCCAGAAAGCTGCAGGAGCTTAAGTAAGAGTTCAGTGTTTAAAAACTTGTTGGACTCGTCAAGATGGCCAAGCTACCATACACAGGCAAGTCCACTCCTGCAGAAGCTCAGGAAACACCAGGCAGGGAGCTCAGCACACCTAAAACATGCCCAGGAGACTGTGAACATGGATGAGGTGGGAGACTGTCCCCTTTAGTTTTAAGAGCATCTCCACAGAGTTCAGCAGGATGTTATTGCAAAGCAATGCAATACCTGCCCTTCATTCTCCCTCCACCCAGACACCCTGGTTTAGCTTCAGATCTGTGATTAAACCAGAGCAGCTTTCCACATAAACCTGCCCTCTAATTACCTGGTAGACCTGCACCACCTCTGTGGTTACTCTGAAAATTTGGGACCTTCAGGCTCTTTTTCTGTTGTTTAATTTTCCACAAATACACATAAATAAGCACCTTACCTGAATAGAAAATGTTGATTTTGGCAAGTTCTTTCTCACAGGTTTGGAAGAACTTCTCTTCAAACGTGGCAAAACATCTTTTCACCGTGTCCTCATCTGTGTCTACAAAACAAAATAGAAAAACAAAGCAGTTGTAACAGAAGAACATGGGAATAATTTCATAAGTGGCTGCCATGGAAATAGTTCTGCAGAGTAAATCCAGCATCTTTGCCATGCAGGGAAAGAAGAACAATCAAGTACAAAGGGCTCGAGGGAACACATAATTGGCTTTAAAAGGAATTGCACCAACACAGAGAGGGACAAGCTTAAAAGTAGTAACAGCACCTTGATCAAAGTTTCCATCATCTTTTCTGATCCTTCAAGTGCTATTTCAGATCTCACAAGCTCCACTTCCTAACCCAGCTCACGTCTGAAGACCAAAGCTGATCATAAGAATTCACTCCAGCTTAGCAAACAATTGTATTTAGAAGGAAAAGCACCAAGTTTTTAACTGAAGGCTTCATCTGCTCTTCCAGGAGGACTCACAGGTTTCAGCCACCATTCCCACCTTCTTGTCAGGGTAATCCTTCAAATACAAACATAGCATCAGAGTAAACTAAAATCTGCCTGGTGGATGTACAGAAAACTGTGTGGAAGCTTCTCTCCTGGAAAATAAAACTTTCCTCTCACAAGCAAAACTGAAAGAAAAAAGCCTAAACTATGGTGACCATGATTAGATCCACAAATCTCCTTTTGCCCTCTGCTCTGGGACAGTTTTAATTATTTTGGAAGAACTAAATACGATTCCATAATTAAAGTTTAAAAAATTGAAATTAAAGCAGCAATTCCATCACCTTGTTGTTATAAAAAATATAGTTCAGAATCTCAAAGACAGAATGGATTTTCTAGTAATTAAGAAATTAGTTTAATAAGTTAAAAAAAAAATCAAGACACGCTATAATTACCAATTTCAGCACTGTCAAAAACCAAATGTTCCTAATGCTGAGGCAAAGCAGACTCTTCATACACTCCCATAGTTACAGTCCCTGAATCTTCATGCACTCTCACAGATTGCAAAGGTTAGTGTGAATACAAACAGGAAAATTAAAACTTGATTATGGCCTCGATAATGTTGAGAAATAGATCACAGAAAAGTGGAATTGCTTAAGGTTGGATTAAGAAGATTGAATCCAACCATTAACCCAGCACTGCCGAGCCCATCACAAAGCCACGCCCCCAAGTGACACATCCACATGTTTTTTGAACACTTCCAGGGACGGTGATTCCAACAGATTCCAAGAGATGTTGAAATGCATGTTATTAAATTGGGAAGATGAGTGACTATAGGGAAGTTTCATTCACTATCAGATACACATACTGGACTGTCATAACCCAGAAATCTTTTTCTTTAAGCATTGATTTCTAGGTAAAACCAACCTCAAGAGAATATTTAAACTTTCAACATTTAGGACTTTCTGGGTGTTTTGTTTGTGGCACCAATATTAAGCACCACAAACCTACACACACATCGGTACCATTTTTAAGGGACGGTATGGAAAGAGCAAAGGACACAACACAAAACTGCAGGGGAAACCTTGGAAGAACTCTGTCTTCTTTTGGAGCTTCATGATGCTTTAAAGAGTAAACAGAGAGAAAATAACCAGTTCTGCACAGATGCCTGGTGTTTACAACTCCACCACCCAAGGGCTTGTAGAGAAGAATTCTCAAGGGCTCCAGAGGCTGTTCCAAACTCCAAGTTTTGGCTCCCAGGGTTCCTTTACTATCCTGTCATTATACTTGCAGATCTGCGGCTACTCCCAAGGATGAGGGCTCCCTTCCTTGTGCAAACAAGCCCTGGAATGACAGGGTTTGGGCTCCTCTTTGCTGAAGGCGAGCCACAGCAGTGTCATTCCAGCCCTGCTGGAGGTCCCTGGACCAAGCAGAGCAATCCCACTCCACAGAGAGCTCCCACACAGATCCCTCCTCCTGGGCAGCCTCAACACCACAGGGACAGAAAATAACTCTGCTTCAGGGCTGGCAACTTCCAACAGCAGAGTCACAGCAGTTGCAACATCGCACCCTGGGGCCCTCCCAGTAAGGCCAATCTGAACTTGCCTTCAAGACTTACAAATCCTTGACCCCAAGAACAAACAGGCGGGTGAAGCAGCAGAAATTGCTATGCAATACTTGAAATGCAGAAATTTTATTCACCAGCTGCCTGAAACTTTTCAAATAATAGTAATCAGGAGGTACCAAACCAGAGCTGACTCTTAAGGGTGGACCTGAAAGGCAAATTCTCTGGCCCAAAGAGTTTATCCATATCTAGCAGAAAAGTTTACCTATAGATGCCTTCTGACATGGGAGAACCATCATTTCCTGCCTTTAAAAATAAGTCACATAGAAATAAAAGCACACAGGCTCACTGCTTGCCTGTTTTGGAAACACCAAACCTCTTTGTCATCGCTTGTTTCTAGGTTTCAGTACATTCATAAAATGACAGTAAGACCAAGCAAGTTTTTAAACTTCAGTCACTGGAACTATCAAAGAATTTAAAAAAAAAACCAGAAACAACCTACCAGGAGTGGAATATACTTTTGTCCATGAAGTCAAGCATGAATAACTTTAAACAAGCAAATTAGCACCTTTTAAGACAGCAAAAAGCTCAGTAAAGCAAAATAGCAATAAACTAACAATCAATGCCAAATATCTCAATAAAGGTCTTGTTTTGTAAATTACTGACCAGTTCAAGAAATTACAAATAAGTGCGTTGAACAGTTTGACCATAACATAAAATTTAGAAGAGGAAAATGGGCTTTGAACACAAACCAACTACTACTGGAAGCCCTTCCAGAAACCTTGAGATTAGGAATTCAGGTCTCTATTTCAACCTCAAAACATTGCTGACTCAGAGGAATGCAAGTTCAATATAAACTATTCAAAATCCTCCTCCAAATGTCAAACACCGCCTCATAAAAGATATTTGGCAGACCAGGGTGGATGCCAGCCTTTAAAAAAAAAAAAAAATAAATAAAATCAGGATTCTCTGCGAAGAAAAGGTTTCCCTTTGGTCCCGGTCCCACTGCAGTTCAGTCATGGAGCTGCTATAAAGGACAAGTGCTGCCAAGGCTACTGCCTTTATTTATTTATTTCTCCCCCCCAAGGCTAGGACAGGACAACGCGTTTTGCCATGAGAAAATCGCAGTGCCAGAACCCCCGGCCTTGGATTCGGAAGCTCCATGACAACAGGGGCTGTTTTTAAAAGGCATCCAGCTATTGCTGCCAAGGAGGGCCGGCGGTAACCTTCCTTTTGTTCTTTTTCTATAGCCTTAATACTCCATTTACCCTCAGCTCCCCGGAGCTGCCATGAACAAGGCTGCCAAGAAGACAGTCGGATCAATACTGCAGCTTCCCGACCTCATCTTCCTATGGATTGCCTGTCTTGAATAAAAAAAAAAACCACAGGAAGCCTGCAAGGCTCTTGCTTTTACTTGCAAAGCCCAAATCAGCAGCAGTCTGGATGTACTCCCCCCTGCATCCCACATTTGCAGGTTTGCAGAGAGCTCAGATGTTGGCACACCTAAAATAGAACTTGAAGTTGAAAAATTAACATCCAAATTACATTCCTGCACTGTCCCAAGCACTTGTTTCTCAGTGCTTCTCTCAACTGTTCATTTAATTTCTCATTTTCTGCAGCTGTAGTATATAAACAAATGATCAGCATCCCGGGCAGCTCTGCTCATTCACTCCCTTGCAAGAACACACCAAAAAAGTTTTCTTTCTTAGAGCAGTGCCCTCTAAAAATAATCATTTTTAATAAGTCCTCTAGTCTTTATCATGCTGAATTTTAAAGGGCATTTAATTAAAAAAGATTAATTAGCTTTGTTATGAGATCAGCACAGGTGTAGTTCTCTGAATCACCTTTTGTTTGGCACAAAACAACTTTATCTGAGTAATGTTATTTCAACACTTCAGCTAGAGAGGAGGCAATTTTATTTATGAGGAGGGCTCTGCCATCTAGTTAGTGAAATAAAAATAAAAATCAAGCTCAACACTGGCATTAAACACATCAAATAATACTGATCATAAGTTTAACATCAGCACTACTTTGAATACACTAATTTTTAAAGTTTTTCCACACTCTGCACCCAGGGCTCAACTAGGTCTACAACAACAGAACTGTGTTATGAAAAATTAACAAGATTTAAAAGACAGTTTTCTTGTTTCTGTGAAGACAGCAACTGCTTATACTTCTAGGCCCAGTGGCACACTGGGGGAAAAAAAAAAGGAAGAAAAAGCCACTTCTATTACTACTCAAAATGCTAAAAACGTGGGTCACTATAATGAAAACATGTATCTGCCTCCAAAGTCCCACCAGCTTTGTCTGTCTTCTCAACCATCGCAATTTTCTCATACCCTTGACAGTTCTGCAGCACCAAGACTGTAGTTTCCCAAGCTTTTACACAGTACAGTGAAATTGTGCAGGTTAAAAAAAAAAAAAAATCAAACTGTGTAGTCCATTAAATGCAAGGACAAAGATTACCTTTACACTTCTAATGTGTCATCCTCATGTGTATTGAAGTATTTCACCAACAGAAAGGTTTTTCCACAAGGCAACTCCCTTCCTCACAACAGAAAGCCACACTTGGGTCTGCTGCAAATTGGATCATTCACTGAAACTTTCTGTAAATTAATTACTCACCGTGCTCTTGTATGTCCCATCTTGTGGCAAATAAAAGTTTTGTTGTACAGACTTTTAAGTGGTGGAAGTACAGCCATAAAAATTTCTTCCTAGGACTTATTCTTGCTAGAGGAAGATGAAGGAAGCCAACTCTGCTTGCAAAAAAGGAACATTTGTGTACATGTTATTCCACCTTAAAATCTGAGCTGCAAATTGCACACGTAATGGTGTGCATCTCTTAAGGAATCTATTCCATCGACCAAAAGTGGACCTCAAATTAAAATACTATAAAATCAGCAAGGAAGAAGCTTCATGCACTAGTTAATATTAAAAAAAAAGGTTAATAAAATTCAAAGCAGGCTATACCTGCTTTTCTGAACCATCACAGATGAACTGGTCAGTTCTCCACTTAATGAACACTTTAGTCCAAATTCGATTTGGTTATTAAATGATTGCCTTAAAACTAGCAATAAAAAATGACCACTCAGGTAGCAAATGAGGCTGGCATGGCCTGCACATGCAGGGCAGGGGAAGGACGGGGCAAGAACTGCTGCAGGTCACCAACACAAGTTCTCTCAGGTTTTGCTTCACCGTTTTATTGTTTTTACCAATTAACCCAGAATGAACAAAATCTATTTCAAAATACCCATAGAAATGACAATTTTCAAGTTGGTAAAAATCCTGCTTCCTTATTTTTTAGACTGTATCACTGAAATCTTACCAGGAAACCAGCCAGATTCTTACAGATGGTTTATTTAGCTGGAAAGAAAAAGCAACCTCCACAACATGCCTACAAGCTAGACATCCAACCAAGCGTCTACTATAAATTATTTATATTTGTGACTCTGTAAACACAGATTCTAAAGCAATGACAGCGTCCTGGTATGAACTTCAGGTGCAGGAAAACTAGGCAACGCAATAGCCAGATGTGAGAAGACAGCTTCAAGTGTCAGGTTTTTCAGTCTACAGGGCAGCTGCACAGCTGTTCTACAGGTTCTCCTCTTTAAACAAGCATCTAGCACTGACAAGAAGTCCTTTTGCAAGCAAGGAAGGCAGCACTAGTCTTTGTCAGCTATTCCAGGAGAGTCACTAATTTTCTGTGCCATTAGGAGATTAAGTATTTCCACAGTAGAATTACAAAACTGAGGCTATGTGGTACCTCAGATTTGAAGGACAGCTAGGCAGAAACTCATGACAGAAAACAAACAAAAAAATTAATTAATTAAAGAAAGGCAGCACAAATGCTCAGTAATATTTCAAAACCTACCATAAAAATATTGATAATATAGGATGACAGACCTGGATGCCAGGAGACATCATACAGGGACAGCACTCAATACCTGCTTTCCCTGGTTAACAACAGCCTTAAAAGTCCCCTTTTCAAGAAAGAAAGTAAAGATTCACTACATGTTTTTGCTAAAGTCTCCCAATCAGCTGGACCAGAAATACTGCCACACACTCCAGGGTGAAGAAAAGACAGTCAACACGAACTAAGAGTCAAATTTCACACTGACCTTTACTCCAAGACACAGAATGGGGAACACCAGGGTTGAGTTACTCAGCGGGTACACACTAGAACCTGCCCAGGCCACGAATGCTCAGTTGTGACAAGTAGCTGGCGATGCAAACGGAGATCCCACAGCTTTGTGGGACTACCAGGATCACACCGGGACATTCCCTGCTTACACAACGCACCTGCATGTTCCCCCAGCTGCTCACCTGCTGCCTCCAGTTCTGGCTTTCATCAAAACAAGACAAGACAGCAGCAATTACAGCTGCACAAAAACCCACACCACAGTTTACACCCCAGAGGTTAAGGACAGCAGAGAGAGTCCAGCCTCTTATGGACAAGAAATCTGAGCTGGCTCCTGCACCTCTGGTGATGCTACACAAGACAAGAGCTCAGCACTGCCATGCATTCCCTCTTCCTTCCAAGGGAGAGCCTCATCAGCCCTTAATCTAAGCAATGTTGCATCTGAGATGATGCTTTTTCACCCTCATCAATGACAGGAACATCAAACTAAAAACTCAGAAGTATCTGTTCATGCTTATAAGATCCACTGAATGGACCTCAAGTAAATAAGCACAGCTGTGTTTTATGCAGCTACAAACCTGTCTGAAAAACCTTCCTGCTGCTAAATCACATGGATGGAAATAAGGACACTTCCCTAAGTTGCCCAATTTGACCCTTAAACCAAGAAGACAAACACAGAACAACAGCACACAGCAACATGGAAATCCAAAACCAGAATTGTTGATACAAAATCAGGTGTTCAGAGTTCAAACTGAAGTTTTTCCTTATACTCACCTTCCCCACCTTTCCCTTCAGCCTGGCAAATCTCAATGAATTCAACAAAGCCTCTGCTGATTATCAGGACAAGCTCTCCTGACCTTTTAGCCAAGCAACATTTAAACAAATAAATATGTAGGCTCCAGAAAAGGTAGGACAAGATGACTCCAAGTTGTAGAGATCTGGGCCAGTCCCCAAAGCAGTGATGGAACACTGGGCACTTTCATGAGGAGAAGACCTTGGAACCCCATGGAGGTGATGGGGACTGGAAATGCCGCAGCAAGGGGAAATCAAAGGAAACTCCAATACTCCAGAGTGCTGAATAGAGCAGAGACCCCTCACCCTAAGACCCTCAAATATTCCTTCTGTGAGCTATCTCCTGAATGAAGGTGGAAGGTGGCATGGAAAGAGGAATAGGAAGAAACTTTATAACCTTCTTTAATGTGCACTCCTGTTTACCATGAAAGATGTAAATGTGATATTGTAAATATTTTAATCAAGTAAAAAAGGTTTCTGTCAGGAAATAAAGCTTCATAATAAAATGATGGTTTATGCTCCTTTAATTGAGCATCCAGCTTTCATAGTTCAACCTCCAGAATTTTACTGAGCAGTAACAATTACCTTCTCAGCAAAACTGCACAAAAACTGTCAGAACATCTGACATAACCAAAAAGAAGAGAGGAATTAAAACAAAACTGAGATTACAGCAAGCTAAAAAAATGTTGATAAAGTGCACTTTTAAGTCTTGTATTGTATATATGAAGATTTTCCTTCCTAGGAAAATCACATGGAGATGGAGTGATGGGGAATTTCCGTTCTGGATGTCCTTTATGTCCCCTCACAGACACACATATGATGCCCCTTCCTTGCCCTGGTACTGCTGCTCATCCAAGCCCACCGTGGAAGTTAATCTGGTATTTAGAGAACTGCCAAGCATTAAAATCAAAAGGCATTAAAAACTCAACTGATCAATAAACTGGTTTCCTGTGGTTCAGCCCTCTGAAAGAGCTCCTTGCAGGCAGGGAGGAGGCAGCGAGAGGGAGATTCCCCCTCCGGCAGCAGCGACCTGTTAGACTGATTTAACTGGAATATCAAATCCCCCTTGGACTCGTGTCTGTCCTGTGATGAGAGATGGCCAAAGACCATCTCTCAGCTCAGCTGGCAAGGAGACGCTGGAGAAGCCAACACAGCTCACTGGAGTTGGAATCACGTGCCTGCACCCTTGATACAAACACAGAAAATGTCTGGATTATTAAATTAAAACAGATTGAACACGTCCAAGCTTTGGTCTCTCTCTCTCAGCAGCACCTCCTGCCAACACTCCAGCACCACATGTGCCTCCAGTCCTGCCTTCTCCAACTTTCTCATAACACTTTCATGGGGAAAAGCCATCCCTATGTTGGATGCAAACTGGCTAGTTCTGTGTGCCCCAGCACAACTGATGGTAACACATTTTTGAGATATTTCAGTAAGCTTTAAGCTATTTTGCATAGAAATAAAAACCACAGAATGGCAGAATGGTTTGGGTTGAAAGGAACCTTTAAAGGACAACCCCCTGCAATAAGCAGGGATACCTTCAACTAGATCAGGTTGCTCAGAGCCTCGTCAAATTCTTATTTTGGTGTAAAAATGTAAAATGCTTAAAAGAAGAAATAAGTTGGAAAACAAAGTAAACTAAGAATTCGCTGCGATGGGGATTACACAAGTGATTGCAGCAACATTTTGTTATGCAAGTTGGACCTTTGAAAGGGGCAATGCTTTGATCAAAGTACTCTTGGACAGAATGGCCACTGTCCTCTCCACAGATATCCTTTGGGATGTCTTCTGCTGGGTCCTATTACAGAGTTAACCTGCCACCCACACATCTGTGAACAAGATAAATGCAGGGCACAATCATCTTGAAATGGAATTTAAGTCTTGTTCTTTCAATGCTTTCTTTCCCCCCTCCCTCCACTAAATATATTCTACAGAGTATATGTATATTTGATTTTTCTTTTTAAATTGCTGGCAAAAATCAGGTTGTGCATGAGCAAATCCAACAAGAAAAGTGCTAATTTATGCTGAAACAAGAGGCCCAGATCCTACCAGCATTTTCCCAGTGATAAAGCCATCCCTGCAAATGCAGCCTGACAAGCAGATCACCTGCGCTGCACCACCAGCCACTGAGCCCTGACCACACCCACCCAAACTCAGACTGGGAAATCTAAGCAGCTCTGCTCTTCTTCAGGGCTTGCAAGCAGCCACCAGCAGGATACACACCCAGGGAGCTCTGGGAAATGCCATATTTCAGCATTAAAGCCACGCCCTGTTCAGGCTCTGTGTGCATGCTGTAGGACCAAGCCCTGCTCGCTTTTCTTGGGGTGGGCTTAAATACCTGCAGAAACTGGACCCACATCAATCCTTCTGGACTGATAAGTAATACAGCCGAAGAGACATCACATTAGTTTTTATAAAACCTCACTCTGGACTCCAGCACTTCTCTGAGTCCTTGCACCCAGCAACGTCAGCTGCTCTGGTACAACTGTGCAAACACACGACGATGTGCTGGAAAAGGCGAGTCTCAACCTCCTCGGGTCCCTGAGGGGTTCTGTCAGGCAGGGAGTATGAATTAGGGGCCAAGACAAGGCCTAAAACAAGCAGCAAGGTCAGTTGGAGGCAGAATCGGGAGAAAAGTATACTCCAGCTACAGAGGTTTAGAGGGCTTCAGAATATTTCTTTTGAGGGATGAAGCTATTTAAACCCAGAGTTACTTCATCCTGTTGTAGATAATTCAGTAATTCATTGGCAAGCCAGAGTCAGCTCTATTTTGAACAAGGGAATCTTCTCCATACTAGTCAGAAGGC
Source organism: Atrichornis clamosus (assembly GCA_013400975.1). Classification (NCBI taxonomy): domain Eukaryota; kingdom Metazoa; phylum Chordata; class Aves; order Passeriformes; family Menuridae; genus Atrichornis; species Atrichornis clamosus. Next base: position 84,927 of record WBMZ01001495.1, read on the forward strand.
ATGGACCCCTTCTCTGTCTTACCTAAGCAAACATCAGCCACATCCACAGGACTTTTTCAATAAAGCCTCCATACAACAACTATTTCTGTCAGGAAACTACTCTACTTTCTCCTTGTTGTCCTCTGTCACCGTACATCATCATCACGGAATGGTTTGGGTTGGAAAGGACCTTAAAGACCATCTCATTCCAACCCCTCTGCCACAGGCAGGGGCAGCTTCCACCAGACATGGAGGTGGTAACCTCCAAGCCAGGACCACCTCGAAGCTTACAGGAACATTTTGGTCAGTTCTTGTCAACTGCTCTCTGCAAAGGCACCAGAGAAACTGCCCTTTCACATTTAGCCCTCAGTCCATCTACCAAAGCATCCAGTAATGTAAAAAACACTTTACTACCTGCTGTGGTTTTGCACAGTAAGGGAAAAACTCACAGAAAAGCTCTGCAGTCCAGGACAGTAATTTGATCCATCACTGCTGCCAAAATTGTGAGATTCTCAAGATGCAGCAAGTATCCCCTCCTTTAAGTTGGCAGCAGTGATAGTGAAAACTTGCAGTGAAATGGAGTGGTTAAGAGCATTTTAACTTTTTAAAAACACAAGGAGTAGGAGAGTGTGCTTCCTGATCCTAACGCTCCCGGGACAGGATGTGATATAGGAGGGGAAAGGCTGCTCCTGCACACCGGTGTCCCCAGAGAGACCCTGCTCAGCTCTGTGTGTCTGAGGGCAGGCAGGGAAGGGAATTACAGCTAATTGAGAACATTTTGCATAATGGGAGCTGATAAGAGACATATACTCATCACTCCAGGAAACTATTTGCATCCTTATAACAATTACAGCACATATAAAATTCAGAAGTTAGCAAACAATTAGGAACACTAGTACTGGTAGCAAAAAAATAGGTGAATAAATGGACCATCACCGTTAAAAAACAACAACAGTGGTACTTTGAAAGCTCCTTTCAGACACAGGAGAGGATGTTCACTGGAGAAATTGGGGGCAGGAGGAGGAGGGAAATGACAAAAGGAAGATTAACAGAACTGTGTCTTGGGAAAGACTTCAATTAATATTAAGAGCAACCAGAAAGACAAAACAAATGATGCAGAACCAACGACAGGCTCCCCATATGAAGTACAGCGAGTGCATGGTACAAAGACAAACCTACTTCAAACATGCTATCAATGGCTTAATTTCCCCCCAGGGAGCCAACACTACTCAAATTCATTTTTCCTTTTTTATTTTATTAGCTAGTAAAGGCAAACAGTTAGCAAGAAAATAATAAGCAAGCAATTATCAGATGAATAAAAATACTTTTCTGAGATATCTCAGAGAAATTGCACAGGGCTCAGGAGCAGCTCTGTGCAAGATTTTACCAGGGGCCCTTACTGTCAGACTAAGTTCAGGAACAGAACCGATTGTTAGTTCTCATAAATGTTTACAACAGCATCTTCCTAAACATTTTTCACAATGTAAAATAATATTTTTCTTTTAAAATTATATAAGTCTAGTTAAAACACCAGCAAATGAACAATAAGGTAGCTGCTTCTTCACTCCGGGCAGTAACTCTTCTGCTTTAATTCTTACATTATTACAGCAACAGATGTTGTAGGATCCTCTCCACAACACTACAAAGCCTACCCAAGGTTATATTCCTCCTTGCTCACGCAGTGCACAGCCACCCAGCTGAGCCCTACCCTGCTGTATTAATTAAAAAACATGGATAGAAGCATGCCCAGAGATACTGCGGTAAATTCAAGATAAGCAGAAGCTCTCCAGTGCAGGTCCTCACAAGTTTGGAGTTGTTTTCTTCTAAACACATGCTCAGGTAGCATCCCTTGCCTTTCCTTCTTCTCAGCCCTGTGCTTCAAGGGCTTGTTTAAAACCAATTCAAGCAAAAGCAGCATTCCTCAATTGCTGCTTTGCTATGATTTAAGTATATGGATGGAATAGCTACAGTTCAAATGCCCTTCCTTCAAGGGGAGAAAAGATAGTCTTCCAAAGGGATTGATTTGAAAGTCTGTGCCCACTTCAACTCCTCAACAGAGCTACTGTGTTCCAGGGGTAATTTTAGATGAAGATTAAAATGCAGCAGAGACCAGGACTGCATTTGTTTGTCTGTCTTCCAAGTTAATCGCTTTCATTTCGCACAGCGCAAGTCCCTAGCCAGAAACCACACGGGCTGGGTATCTCCTCTTGGAGCATCCCTGCCAGACTGGAACTGCAATGAACCCTTTTGAAAAGGACTTTTACACCCCAAATGAGAAGAGAGATTGAGAGGCATGTGATTTTCCCCCCCACATTTCCCCCAGGCTCAATGCACAGCACTGCTGGCACTTGGTAAATAAAAAGGCAAAAGGAACTATTCAGTAATTTCTATTACTTCCCGAACAAAACCTGGTGGGAAGGGAATACACAGACTGCAGAAGTAACTGCCAACAGAAAGATTTTGCATCCAAACACAAACTCGAAGTATGCTGAGGGTAAAAAAACTCAATGGCCCAACTTCCTAAGTCACTTCTTATTTACATTTCAAAGGATGTGTTACAGAGCCACCACATTTAATTCTATTTTACCCCTATTCATGACTGTGGCAGAAAGCCTGAATTTAAGTCCCAGTTGCAGTATCAGCTGTGCAAATGGACAGAACAACAGTACTTTCAATAAGCTTGAATAAATCATCTATGGATATCTTCCCAAAGAAACCCCTGTGCTGTACACAGCAACTTTGCCAAGCAGCAGCTAACAAGATACTGCCCACTTTGAAGCTGTGGTTGACGTGAAACCTTCCTCTTTGCAAAACCTGATAGATTAAAGGCTGATCCTTATTTAAAGTGTGGGTGATACAACTAGAACAGGAGACACAGCTCCAAACTGCAGCTGCAGGAAGCAGGGAGGAGCTCAGAGCTTTGTCCACCAAGGCTTGGAAAGCTTTTGCCGTGCTCCAGGAAACCTGGACCCAGCCATGCACGCTCCAGCCAAACTCCCCAGGGCAGCAAACCCCAAAATGGTTATCCTCGCACCCCCAGCCATGCTTTGAGCTTTGTGGTTGTGTCCTCACAGAAGAATTTTATCGCAACAGATGACCGCAGCATCCAGAAGCACTGCTCATGTAGCCGGCATGCTGCTAATCAACAGCCAGAGCAGATGGAATGCAAATCTCCCAGCGAGGGGGGACCAGGAGGCTGTCACCATCCTGCTCCCACAACGTAAATGAGCTATTATCAATTAGGAGCTAAATTCAGACAGGATTTTGGTGAAAGGCAACACTTCAAGGTGTTTACGGGGGAAATCCATCTGCACCGCCTAAAAAATTCCACACTGCGCTGCAAGGTTATTCTGTGCTGGTTTATTCATGCATCAGCACAAGTGGTTGTTGTCCTGATTTTATGTCCTGCAAGGATTTTAATTTAAGCTTTAGGCAAATTAATCCATTAACTACAAGTAGGGTGAGGAAGGCCTTAAAAGTAACATTATTTTCTTCTCACCTAAAAATTTTTTATTTTTGGCAAATATTTCAGAGGCTGGAATCGACTCCTTTTCAACAGCAGAAGGTGGGGGAGTAGAAAAAGCATCATGTAAAATTCATCTAGAAATGAAGTTTTGTTACAGCCATACTGGACTATACCAGCAAGCCACAAAGAACCAACCTCGATAAATGCTTGGGGTTGGTCCTTAAGCAAATTCAGCACTAGAAGCTGCCCCGGTTCATTCACTCAATTGATTCACCAACTGTTCTGAAACATGAATAAATATGTAAGTGGCTACTCTGCTCTAATTAGTGACATTCAGTGAATCTAACCAGAGAGCCCAGACCTCCAGCCCTTGCATTTAGCTCTCAGTGCCTCTCCCTTGGGAACTGAATAGCAATCAGGTATATAATGTAGGGATGGTTGCTTTTTTCCCTTCACATTTAAGGTGGAAAATAAGGGGGATGGGGCACAGAGATAGGATGGAAAAATAGAATTAAACCCTTAAATCCAGGCAAAAGGTGCTTAAAGAACTGCTTTGAGGGAAAAATAATTAGAGAAGAGGGAGAAGGAATAAAGGAAAAATGAAACTGAGTGCAATTGCAGAAAACATGAAGCAGATGATGCATTTCCTATGTGATAGCTTAAACAAGTCCCAAGGCACACCTCCTCAGTCCATCAAACACCACATTTACATAAAATCATTAATTCATTACAGTCATGAAAAAAAACAGGGGTGGGTTAGGAGGGACAGGATGGAATGAATGAAGTGGAAATATAAGCCAGACACACAAACAAAATGTCCATGTCTGTGCACATAGAGCTTCCTGAAGGACAAAGCTCCCAACTAACCTCAAAGAAATGTCTCAAACTGAAAAACCTTCCAAGTTTGCCAACACTAAACCACCCTGGCTTCGAATATACAGGCAAATGTACACACGGTAGTAATACCACTTGTGTGCCTGCCCTCTGTGGCTATGCGGAGGGAAGCTGCTGATGCTGCACTTGGTCCTGCTGCCAACAAGAGTTATTTGTTTCTGGTTTGGTCTCCATCACCCTGCATTAGAAACACAGCCTCTCTTCCTGCTAAACGTGCCCAAGGTCTCAGCCACCTCTTTAGACCCACTGCAGTCAACTCAGCTTTTCACGAAGCTTTTTGCCTTTCCTCTTAAACAATGGCAACTTTTAACCAAAAAGTAGTCCAGAAGATTAAAGCCCCCCGCCTTGCAAACTTACACAGAATATATGAATTAATTTTCAGGTTTCTTGGCTGTTTTATCACTTGATTCACACACACACAGCCCGAAACTGCAATTCTGTAGCTATCAATCTGCCTCCAGAGACAGTGTTAGCATGGCAATCCCCCCACACAACACAAGTGGTCTTACAGACGGCGGCACTATTTTTAAAGCAGAACATGGATGTATTTTCCTCTCCTTTGCCAAACAAGTATATGAAATGTGCCACATGGCAGGTAGCATGCAGATGACAAAACAGTCAGAATTCAGCAGAAATACAAGATGGGGTTGCCAGAAGGATTCCAACAATTCTTTGTCAAATAAAAAAAAAAAAACCCAAACCATACTGATAGGTGTTCCACCAAAAGCTTTGGCGTATATTTGCTCTCCAGGGGTGAGAACTTCCACTACTGTTGTCATCCCAAATTCAGCTGGATAAAGGCAAACGGTGTTTAAGACCAAAGGAGTGTCCTGGGACTTGGATGTAACCTTAGTCAAGTATCTGTTGATGTGTCTGCCTTAACCTCTGAGACACAGAAAGAAGTCATCCTGAATTTTGAGACTATTACAAGAGGAACTACTGGCACAAAGGACCTGCACCAGAGGCCAAGACAGTGTGTTTTCTGTAAGGGGCAGACTCAGGCATCACACAGTTCATTTTGGGGAAAGAGTCTCCAACTTTGGTGTTCACCTGACAAGCACCTGCAGACTGTCACACACACGTAACACTGGACACAGCAGAACCAAATCTGAAAAAAACTCTCTTGGATGAAATTCACATCTTTATACAGACAGAGAGTCTAAATAACATCTGAAATTTGTAGCTAGGACTGAGTGGAGCATTTGCTATAATCACCCTGGCATGTGAAAGGTCCATTTGGTGTTAATACACTCAAATCCCCTAAAGCAAAGATATTGATGAGCCCTACAGGCTTTGTATGGCACGAGCACAAGACAAGACATCACCACAAGGTACCACAGGCAGCGAGGACAAACGGTACACAGTGAAATGTAAATACATTGAAAAGGAATTGTAATAATTTACTGGGGAAAAGGTAGCTTTGCCTTTCTTAGGGACTCATGGGCACCTGTCCCACGAGGCCCCCGTGGGCAGTGCAGGAGCATCCCCGGCGCACGGAGCACCCCTGGCACACGGAGCACCCCTGGCACACGGAGCACCCGGCTCAGCCGGCACTATCGGTTACTCGGGATTGTTTGGAGGGACACGAGAAAGCCCACAAGGCACAAAACACAACGGCACACGGGCAGCCTCCACACAAAAAGTCACTGAACATTAAATCAACCTTGCTTTTTAAGAACAAGTTTGAAAAGACCCAGCTGAGCGACTGCTGCTGGACTAATGGGTAACATTTGCTCTTGTGTTTATTGTGGAAGAGCAAATTTAGGAAATTTATAGCAAGGGGCATTTTATGCAAAAGTTTTTTTGCAGCTAGAGGTAAAGAGCTTTATCATTTTGGGTTTGCTTCTGCTATTTAAGATTCACTAATACATCCACCTAGCACGCCTTATTAGCATGTTGTTTAATACTACCTAAGAAACGACCTGCAAATTGTTCTTTGGATATCCACAAACTATGTATCTCTCCTCATTAGCAGCTTCATTAGCACCAAAAGATGAAAAATAAACTCTTTCCCTGCAAATGTAATATAAATACATGCCACCTCTACAACTAGCAGCAAAGATTTAACAGCAACAGCCTATGTTTAAAATATTCACAACAAAGTTTCAAGTAGGCAAATCTGAGAAGAATTAAACCATGTTCCATAGAGGTGATGGTGTACTCAGACACTTTCAGGAATGCTGCCAGTACTTAAAATAAGATTTGCAACATTGTGCAAAAGAGATTTTATAATTTTAAATAATTGCTTTTTATTTTGAGTGGTAAAATGTTTGCCAAAGCAAGTGTTTTTATGAACCATAGCCTACTGCCCTAGATTCCTCTCTGAAAATTGTAATTATTTTATTATAGTAAAATAGTTACATCATTTCCAGAGCCTGAATTGGTAACACTGTCAAAAGACATATGCTGATAGATATTCCAGTGCCATTAGCTATGAAACCTGACTTCCTTTAACAAGTCTTTAACAAAGTCTCAATGAACCAATTTGTGCATCACTGCAGTGTTCATTAATGAGCCGGGGTGGGCTGCCTCCAACGCCGCTGAAACACAAAAAAGCTCTGAACAGCTGTGGTGGGAGTGTTTGCATCCATTTTCCTTGCTGCTGCCCACAAACCTATGGGTAACCACAGAGCTCCCACAATTCCCATCCCTTCTTTCACCAGAGGCCAGGAAAACAGCCAGTGGAGCAGAGGCAAGCACTGAAATGATGGAGGAACTGGAAAGCTGAGCCCACCGCAGGCTTTACCTGACAGACAGCTGCCAGATGCCAGCAGCAGATGGATTCAGATGCACTTGGATCTCTCTGCTAGCTGGGAACCCCTCACTGCTGCTATCCATGGACACAAAATCTATGTGAGAACTGAACAGCAGGAAAACCACAGACAAGAACCAAGAAACGTGTTCTACATCAGACTAAGCATTACAGCCTTACGATCCTGTCCTAGTCTGAGAGAAACACCAAATAAGAGACATACAAACATTTATCCCCAAATATTTATCGTGACACACTGCTGTGCAGGGAGATGAGGCAAACCTCTCCACTTCTGTGATAAGTGGAGGATGGAGGAAAAGACCTTTCCCAAGCAGTGAGAAGGGAAATCGTGGAGGTGGATCTTTTATTTACATAAGTTCAAAGTAATCTTCCCAGAGAAACTAGCTTCTAAAAAACCAGAAACAGTCTCACTTTCCAACAGCCAGAAATAAGGTTCTTGCAAACTCCCCCCCCCCCCCTTTTTTTTTTTCTTTGCATATGCAGCTCATTAATGGATTCTCCATCTGCACTCACAATTGCTCTTAACATTTGCACAGCCCAAGACAAAGATGTTCTGGGCCAGCCACAGCCTCTTCTGACAACTGTCACAAATGAAACGCCAAATCAGTCTGGTGACATCTTTGACCCATGACAACACTGCGGCTTCTTGGAAGGAAATTCCTGGAAGAAATCGATATGGTGCTATAAAACCCTGTCAGTTCTGCTATTGCTCAACAGAAGGACTGCATCAGCAAGACAAAGACGACAGAAAATGCAGTCCCAGGATATGGGGTAGTATGGAAAAGGCTGGGCTGTTAAGGCTGCTTGAGCGGTGGTGGCTTCATCAATACAACCCCAGTGGCACCAGCAAGAGGAGACTGCAAGGAAAGTTCTGCACCTGGAGCTTTTGAATTCCCACAACTGGGAAATTGGAAAAGCCTTCTTTTGGAGAAGAAACACTACACTGTAACCTATAAATAAATAAACATATCATGTCAAGGGTCACTTTCCTCCCTTATTTTACCCACTCGCTGCCCAGCTCTCGCACATCCCAGCACCAGTGATAAATAATTCCCTTTTAAAATCAGGGCATACGAACAGGGGTTGTGAATGCGGAGGACTTTCTAACAAAGAACACTCTCCCATCCATGTGGGACGGGGATATTTTACTATCGTTTCCATCAAAACAATACACTCAGTGCTACAGTACGTCCCCGTGGGCTGTACTGAACTCACGCGAAGATGCTCGGCGTGCACGGCAGCCACGTGAGGAGCGGCACGCAGCCCAAGAGCCCTGCTGTAGCACTTTCCCCTCTTTTCCCTTTCTGTGTTAATCCACATTAGCACATCCTGACTTCTGTCAGTTTGGGAAGACTGCTCATAGTTTTTATGAGACATTGTTAGGAGGGCTACAGGCATCCTCCCCACGCTACCAGCAGCGCGATGCATTCGCAATCCTCTAATGCTCGCTATTGTCTCTGCTCCCACTTGTTTAAAATTCCTACGGGATACTGACATATCTCAATAGGGCTTTAATAATAGCCTAATAATTGCTCCAGACAATAACTTACATTGTACAGAGAGCTTGCCTGTTGGGGGGGTGGGTAGAAGCGTTGCCTTGGTAACAACGAAAAAATCATATGGCAAATAGAGACATGAAAGGACACAAGCTGATCCGTTTGCTCCCTGTTCAGAAATCCGTGGGAAATGGTGACATTGGCACGAAAGTAAGGCTCTTCTGGTCAGAATGTGTAAATAGCACTAAAACCCAACTTATCTGGAAGTTTAATTAAGGCTTAGGTAAAGAAGATGTTATGAATTATGCAGTAAGGGCCAGAGGTAGCAGACACTACAATTTCAGTGTGCTGTCAAAGCCGATTCTCAGTTTTGGGAAGACAGAATTTTGTCATCTAAACAGCTTCATTTAAAGTGCTGGAGACAAGGTAATGGGGTCAGTAAACTCAAATGCTCCAAGCTTGTGTTTTGTCTTTGCTCTGCCTTGATCAGCTTTCTCTGGCAGATTTCTTTGAACGACGTCAATATTGTAATACATAGCAACTCAAGAGTCAGTTTTTAAAACACGGCAAGGATTGCTGCTGTATGCCTGAAAATAAACATTACAGACTACAAATTCCCACATTTGTCCTACAGAGCAGGGAAAAATACCTCCTGCAAGCACGATCCACCTGGCTTATCCCTCCCCTTCCATCCTCCGAGCCTGCACAAACAGTGGCTGCTCATCAGGAAAAAGCATTCAGAGAGGCCTATGGTCATTAGTGGCATAATGGCTCGCAGGTTCATGCTCTACATGGGGAAGTGACAGCAGCAGACAGAGCAGACAGGCAGCCAGCAGCTCACTCCATCCAAGAGCAGTCACATTAACAGATACATTAAGACCAGCCTGCCCAGCAAATGGCAGAGGCACAGTCACAGCAAAGCCGCCACGGGAAAGGCTCCCCTACGACTTTCTCATTAGTTATCTCAAATTAAATTAATTTTCCAAAGCACAAGAACAATGATAACTAATAAAATCCCAGTCCCATGACGCCATTTTATGCCCATCTGTTTCTGAGGAACTAGTGATGGCTGGACATGCTCACGTGTACCATCAACATCAACGGGGGGGAAAGCTGCAAATTCACACAGCTCTTTATCATGGAATCGGAGAAGCATTTAGGTTGGAAAAGACATACAAGATCATCAAGTCTAATCATTATCCCAGGACTGCCAGGCCCACTACTAAGCCATGTCCCCAAGTGCCACATCTAAGTAGCTTTTAAATACCTCCAGGGTTGGTGACTCCACCACTTCCCTGGGCAGCCTGTTCCAATACTTGACAACCTTTTCAGTGAAGAACTTTTTCCTAATACCCAAACAAAACCTCAACTTGAGGCCACTTCGTCTCGTCCTGTCACTTGTAACCTGGGAGAAGAGACCTTCCCCCATCGGTGTATAACCTCCTTTCATGTGGTTGTAGGGAGTGAGAAGGTCCCCCCGAGCCTCTTTTACCCCAGGCTGAGCCCCCCAGAGCCACTCCTCATCAGACCCTTCCCCAGCTCCATTCCCTTTCCTGGACACACTCCAGAATCTCAGTGTCCTTCCTGTCACAAGGGTCCCAACCTGGTGATCACACACAGGATCATCAGTGAGAGTCAGGGCTACAGAGGAAATCCAGGGACATCGTTTCTACACCAGTGATGACGGCAAAGTTGACCCATCCCTGTGGATGAGGAGGCTCTGAATGCTGGACAACAGAGGATGGAGAGCAGGCAGGAGCAGGGAACGCTCTTGTGTGCCAGGAGGGAGCTGCTGCTGGTGGCTCACCCCTGAGGAAAGGCCACCTCAGCCCAGCACTAACGAGGCAACTCAGGGAGGGACACAATAGGCAAGAAACCTCATTCTGCTGGTAGGAGGCTCTCAGAAAGGCAAAGGACAAAGAGCTCCTCTTCAAAGGAAAAGGGCACAAGCTGATAAGATGGATTCCTTCCAGCACAGCGATTTCTCCCCAGCAGCCAAGTAAAGAGGTTGGGCTTTCTTAGTATTGCCTTTGGAAACGGGACCAGAATACAGATATTTAAAAGCATGTTCTGGCACAGGCCCAGTTTCCTTGCCAGCACAATTTTCAACCTTTAACACCAAGAAAAATCCTACTAATTGCAGAATTGTTCTTTCTTCAAAGAGTCATTCCTACAAAGCTCTACAAAACCAACGACAGCAGACAAGGCCAGAACTACTTGTTTATTCTGTAAAACACTTCATGGCAGAAATTTAAACCTACAGGGATGAGAGAAGAAGCAACATTCTGTACTAACTCTAGAGACCCCATTTCATTTTGAATTTCACATTTCAAGCTGCCTGCAGAAAGCTGGAAGTGAAGCTGTTAGCTTCCACCATGAACTGGGAATATAGCACCAACAGAGGAGAAAAAACGGGGATTGGAAAAGGGCTGGAAAGGTGAAAATCCCCTGTGACATCCTGATCATGTTTTGCTGCGTATCACAGGATACCAGACGACCTCAAAAATGGAAGTGACAGCCTCCTCTGCTATCAGGAGCATTTATCCAACGCATTCTCCAACCTCAGAAGGAAGCAGAGTGATGATACTGCAATTTAGTCTAGCCATCCAAACTGACTAACCAAATCTACAGATACCACTAAAAAACCTAGTTTATCTACAGCAAGTGCGTGCAGAATTTCTCCTGCCAGAAAACATAGGGAAGAACTCTGCAGCAGGCTAGTTATCCATGTTCTAAGATAAACACTTAAGCCAGCTGTCTGTGACACCTGCACTCTTAAATTACAGATGCAATAGCAAGCGTCCCAGAGGAAACAGGCATTTCTTCAGTTAAATAGGTTTTATTTCAAAATAAGCCAAATAATCTTCTCGATACCATTCAATATCCTGACATCCCAATCAAGAAAACTTACAAGGAGTAAAAGACCACTTTGAATAAATCCCTGAAGTTAGACAGATGTACACACACAGACATGAAACTTTTTGTTTTAAACTAAAAACTCTGAGAATGGTTTAGACCAATCCTCAAAGGAAGAGAAGAGATTAAAGGTATCAGGGCTGTGAAACAGCATCGTGGATACTGAGCCTATACTGACATCACAGTGAGGGGAGAAAAGGTTAAAAACAAAGCAACACAATCTTTTAATAGGTTCAAGGCTAAGTTGACATTACTAAGAACATTAAACAGTAAAAAACCAAGACATTAGACTACAGGGGTATAAGGGCAGGATAAACCAATTATGATGCTTTTGCAACAAGAACAAAGCATGCTGCAAGGCAGTCTGAAGCAAAACCAGGACCCCCTAGGAAGCACCAGCAGTTTCTTGAATATTAAGCATTGGATGAAAATGGACAAAGGGACAAAAAAGCTTGTTTAGGGAAGAATTTATGCTAGAGCAGGTCTTTTCCATGGCAGTGCTATAAATGGAAAAACTACGAAGAACTGGCATCCAATTGACTCAGTTATGAAATTTAATGAGATCTGCCCTGGGGGGTTATTTTTGTCTTCTTAAAGCAATATTATTTAAGGTGAGGTGCTCAAAGAAATTAAGATCTAGCTTAAAAAATAAAAAGGAAAGAAAAAAGATCAAGCGTACCAGGCTCTTAAACATACCATGAGCAAATACTAGAATTCTCACACCTTGTTTGCAAATAAACTTGTGTTATGAAAACTCTAGGCAAACAGAATTAACAACAGAACTGGCAAGGAGCTCTGGGTAGGCAGATCCCTGAACTGTTTAGTTCTGGGAACACAATCATTACAAAGAAGCTGGTAAAACCCCCTTTTTGAGCTTCCTGTCTCTATTCCCCAGGTCTTTGCCCCTGTCCTACCCCTCCCTGTCCAGCATCTGCCCATCTTATTTCAGCCCAGCTATTGCAGGGCTGAGCTCTGAATGAGGGAAGTGCTGCCCAGTTCCCTAGTAAATAAATAAGCAGGCTGCATCTGCCAGGAGAAAATAGAGAAGGTATTTTAGGTGTTCAACACCCCCCTTTACTTCTGAAAGACACATTAGTATACAGTCAAAACCATACAAGTCTAAAAAAAAAAGTCCTTAAAAATCTGTCTGAACTTACAAAGAACACCCTCCTCTTAGAGTAAAGCTCCATTTCCAACTGTGCAGACTGAATTCAGTGGCAATACTCAATTATTTTGGATACAAACCACTTGTCTGGGAGGTCAGTGAGTTCCTCTTGAGTTGGGCTTGTTTACAAATGAAGCAAGACAAGGTAGTCAATGTCTGCAAAGGAAAACTGTTGAGACTTGTCATCTGGAACAGCAAGAGAAGTCCCAGCAGTCTTTCACCAGTCCTATTCCAGTGAATGTTCCCTTTCATCTCCAAAAGCAAGAGAGCAGCTGAAATGCCAGAACTCCAGATCATCTGCATCTCTTACAAAAACATCCAAGATAGGAAAGCTGAGGTAAACTAAGAAGATTGGGTTTGTTCAGTATTGAGATGATAAATTACAAAGTCTTCTTGCTGTCTGCAGCTTTGTAATCAGAGGGATGGAGTAGATGGAGCCAGACTCTTCCTGGAGGTGCACAGTAGAAGTACATGAGGTCATGGGACAGTTGCAGCTTAGGAAACCCAACTGGAGAAGATGTTTCCACCATGACCTCGGTCGAGTGCTGAGTGAGAGTCCAGAGAGGTGGTGGCATCTCTATCCTTGGGGATAATCCCTCATCCTGTGAGATGAGGCCCTTGCCTACCTGATCTAGGTCAACCTGCTTTGAGCATGACCTTGGACCAAAGACCTCCAGAATAAGAGAAAAAGTATCATTGGAGAGATCTCAAGGATACTTAAAGCAAATGTGTTTTTCTTTTTCCCCAGTATCCCCTCCATGGTAGCTTCTCTACATCCTGTAGAACCTGCAGGGAGAAAAGCAGGAAGCCACCTTCCAAATGTCATTCTGCTTATCAAGAAAAGGATCTGGAGTACTGTTGTAGTCGTGAACAATACGTTATTCTTTTCAAAGTTAAATTGCCTTATCCAAATATGGGAATACCACAGGGGAAGAAAAATGGGTTCATTTAGGATCAAACCTTGTAGCTCAGAAATCTAAGCCGAAGGTTTTAAGTGATAATCAGCCTAACAATGGAGAATGTTTATCTACATCTTAAAGAAAAAAGCTAGTGTTAGCCAGAGCTGAGGGCAGAGTACTTGACTCTGCTCCTGGCAAGAGTGAATTCCCACTGTCCATGGATCTCCAGGAGAGAAGAACTTCACCATGACACTGAAATAACACGTGGTGTTGAGATGAGTATGTGTGGAACTGGACAGGCTTCACCAGCCTACTTGCAAGGCTGTGCAGAGTCTCACAATCTAATTGCTATAATTCACAGAAATAAACTCCCCTCATGTATTTTAAAATAATTATCTAGAGAAATGATCATGAAATACATTATTATCTTAAGCCAGCATTTACAGTACTTCTTAAAACAGTGCATGTGCCAGTTCTGGCTAAGTCCATCTCTCAAAACCTGAAATGAGAGCTCTGTCTCTGCCCAGGGCTGCAGCACACAGTTGAGACTGAATGCCTGGATGAATACAAACCCACTTCTGCAAAGAGAGAGCTCATCCAGCTCAGCACACCCACCCATCTCCATCCGAAACCTCCTTTTCAAAGTTCTTTTTCCATTAGAAAATGAGGGTGATTGATCAGGAGTAATCCGTCTTATTAATTAAAATCCTGGCTCATGTCCCACAGAAAGGAATGAGGAGTATGTCTCTCCCTTTAGCCTGGGGCTACCCAATGGTGAGGGCTATCTCCAAAAAACCCCTCAACTTCCATCTAAAAATTGAGAGCACCAGGTGAATCCACATTTTGGAAGCAGGCAAAGCCACCTCCCTGGCAGGGTTACAAAGCTGTGCCTTGAAGCTGGGTGTCAGCTCTGTTCAGCACCCTGAGTGGCACAGGCTTATTGCCTTGGGGTCGCTGCCAACTTCACACTGAGGCCACTCAACTACTGTTGAGGGCAATGAAGATTTTTTTCCCAAGCTACAAAGCCATTGGTGACAGCCAGCAGTGGAGTCTCTGATCTTGCTTTTACTTTTGGAAAAAACAAGTCTGAGTAGCAACATGTTTGATTAAAAACCTATAAATCAACCTCAGAGTGCGTGCTGCTCCCAAACCTGATTAGTCTTCCGCAAGTTGCTCGGCATTTGCCATTCCCAAAGTAATCCTTATGTTGGGCATTTCAGTGCATTTGTTACTCCCTCCTGATGGTGGCATTTCCAGACTGTAGACACCAACAAGGCACGTGGCACCAGTCCTGAGGGCTGGAGGCTTTTGGGGGCAGAAGAAAGTGCACCCAAATCATGCAGTGCCTACGGTATCACAACGAAAGAGCAGACTGCCAATTAAACTTGTAACACAGGACAGGCACTTTCATCTCCTGGCCACCTTGTGACCACCACCTGCACCCTACCACAGAAAAAAATGCTGCACATTTCTACTTGGAAAACCAAGGCGTTTCTGGAGTTAATTTTTACATCTTCAACCCATGAGGTCTTTACTTTTTAGGGAAAAAAATTGCATCTCTGCATTTGCAGAAAGGTGAGGAAGAAGGAAAGAAGCAGAGTTGAGTTGAGGGCCTCCCTCATAGTGAAGACATCTCTAGAGATCACTGACAGAGAAAAAAAAAAATACATGACCAGGCAAGTATTAATGCAAGAATTGTTAGAGTCTTGAGAATTTCTAAAGCAAGGACTATTTATCCCTCATGGTTAACAAGGCACAACAAGGCTACAAAAACTGAATATAAACCCCCCACATTTAAGTGTGTGAGAGGAGCAGCAATAAAGGTCTGGACTGCAAGCAGAGGAAACTCTGCCAAGGAATTCATGTGCCATATGAAGGCTGTAACATCAATAGCCCCTAAAAACCATAAAGGAAGATGGGAAGGAGAGGGCTTAGCCAAAGCAGTACATTTTAAAGCTGTCATCTTATTATCGCAATGTCATGAGTTGGAACAATATATGTGTTTGAGACATACTGGAAACTATGGGTTTAATTAAATATATTTATGGAGGATGCTTCTGAGGTTTCCAGAGTATTTTTTATAGTCCTAATGCTGCTGACAAGACAGGAAGTGATACATCAAAAGACTGCATCCCATAGACAACCAGTAAATTCTCTGTGTGTGTTCAAACAGTAGGACGACTCCTGTTAGGAGTCAAAATAGAAGAAAGAATTAAAACTCATCTGGAGTGAAGTGAGGAGGAAGTGCAACAGAGAAAAAGAATCCCCACTTAGATACAAGGAGCAAGGTAAGGGCTAGGTCCTCTAGGAATGTAAAGGTTACCACATCTCCTCACCTGCCATTGACTCAAACCTGCAACAGTTTTACTGAGCATTGCTGCTCTTTTCATCAGAGAATTATGAAATGGTTTGGGTTAGGAATGACGTTAAAGATCATCTCATTCCAATCCCTCTCCCATGGGCGGGGACACCTTCCACTAGACCAGGTTGCTCCAAGCCCCATCCAGCCTGGCCTTGGACACTGCCAGGGATGGGGCAGCCACAGCTTCTCTGGGCAACCTGTGTCAGGGCCTCATCACCCTCACAGGGAAGAATTTCTTCCAGTTATCTAATCTAAATCCACACTCTGTCGGTCTTAAGCCATTCCCCCTTCTTCTATCACTCCCTCCCTCTCCAGCTCTCCTGGAGCCCCTTTAGGCACTGGAAGGGGCTCTAAGGTCTCCCTGGAGCCTTCTCTTCTCCAAGCTTAACCTCCCCAGCTCTCTCAGCCTCTCCCCAGAGCAGAGGGGGCTNGAGCAGAGGGGGCTCCAGCCCTCTGAGCGTCTTTGTGGCCTCCTCTGGACTCGCTCCAGAAGCTCCACGTCCTTCTTCTGTTGGGGCCCCACACCTGGATGCAGCACTGCAGGTGGGATCTCACCAGGGCAGAGTAAAGGGGAAGAATCCCCTTCTTGACCTGCTGTCCACACTCCTTTTGAAGCAGAGTATGGTTGGCCAATCTCCAAACTAGGGCTGGCATGCAAGAATTCTCCCAAATACTGAGAAGGGAGCAGGAGGCTCTGTGTGCATGCACAGAGAGTACTTTCCTCCAGGATCCAGTGTCACTCTGGAATCCACCATGGGGCAACACAAGCAGGCTCCTTTCCTGACCAACCTGTCAGCTGCACCCCACACAGAGCTTGTGCGTTTGGGTGAAGTACAAGACTGGGGGTGCCTTGAAAATTTAAGTTACACAAGTCACCTACTTAAGCCATCACCTAAGTGATAAGAGAAAAGTTCACCAGTTAAAATATATGCTCTCATATCAAAAAGATGCCACCCAAAAAAAGAGCATCAAAAGTACAGAGGTTGTTCCAGAATTAGTTCCATACTGAGAGTGAGCAGGAACACCTTCACATTTTGTTATAAAAGTATACAATGTAAAACTGGGTCTAATTAACAAGGTAGAAAGGATTAAACTCTCAATGTCCACAAAGTCACATTACAAGCACATAAAATAATTCAGCAAACTAACTAACAGAGCACCATGAAGGTACAGGTGTGAACGGGAATACACCAAGCTAGTCTGGTATTTTTCTAAAACAAACAGAAATAATTTAAGAAGGGTATTGGTACAACATGTTCCCACATTCTTAAACATGCAGCATGTGGGGACTTCTACCAACTCCAGAAATGGGTAAGAGAATTAATAACAAATAATCTTAAAGGAAAAATTCAGATTCACCTAAAAGCAGATGGGCTTTCTTGTGATACTCAGGAGAGAAAATTGCTTGAGTACATAATAACATTGCTGTTTAGATGCCATACAATTACATCCTAAAGACTAAAATACCAAAGCTTTGATTTCTTCAATCCTATTTTCCAAGGCTAGGATCCAGATCCCAGGGTGAGCTGTGTTTATTTTGATTAGCACTGCCACATGGAGTCAATATTACAAAACCACCACATCAGTTGAGATTCTCAATTGGCAAGCTGCAACTTTCTGTTGAGTTTCCACTCCTTCAGAACCAAAGTTAATGCTGAACGTTGGCCAAAAAAAGAGGAAATCATTCAGAAAAGGACACTGAATCCTGCTTCTGTAGGGAAAAACCAAGTATTTTCCAAGAAGAGGTAAGCATGATGCTTGTTAGGACATACATAACAGTCATAGCTTTAGGGTTCAGACCATAGTTTCCCATCACTGCTTAACCAAATATTTACACATTTTTCTTTTTTATTGGATTTGTTCCAAAGCAAGGAAGTCATAACCAAGAAACAGCTCCAACCTGACTCCTTTAAAAGCCTGTAGCAGCTTGCATCTTGGGTTATTTCTGAGTATACGGTCTTTACTTGGGCCATTCATCCTTTAGATGAATTAAATATCACTTGCTCTGCATCTTTTGTGTAAGAGCATACAATTCAGGGGGAAAAACACAAGCAGAATTTTAACAGCTGCTGGAAATATCACCAGTTTAATACTGAGTTAGAAATTTAAGGCTAAACAAACATCTTGAGGGGTACCATATTACCTAAATAACAATCTACTGAGAACTCTGAAAGGGAAGAAGAGCAAATGCATCAAAGCGAGAAAGCGCAAATCATTGGCAGTAGCAAAGAGCTACCTACTAGCAAGGGAAAGAATATATACATTAACATTTCAAAATGTCCCCTGGGCTTAGCTAATTGCTGTGATCAATTCTGGTTTGTTCACAAAAGCCTGGACAGCTAGCCAGAGGGGGGCAAGGAGGGAACTAAGAACGAGAGATGCAACTTTAATGAGCTTTTAAACAGTAAGACAACATCCCAATCCCCATGGACACGCAGGTGCACTGCAGCCCTGGGGACCATCCTCATGGAGCACAGCTTCCCACCTGACACACAGCTGCCAAGGGCCAGGCAGGGGACGTGAGCAGCCATTAATCTCCCTGTGCCAGCACTGCTGAATTAGAACTACCTCATTCCTATCAGTCAGCACCAAGAAAGGCTCTCCCCAAAGCCAGCCACTGCTCCCCTGATTGCACTCAGCCTCTGAACAAGTGGCTGATTAGAGAAGGCAGCAGCACCCAGGCTTACAGCATTAAAATAGTCATCAGGCTGTTCAGGACAAACTTGAATATTTAAAGCCAGGCATCCCATCTCACCTACGTTATGCCAAACGCATTAAGAGAGAGCTTTTGTACCATCAGATGTCTGTAATCAGAGCAGACAAAGACTATCAGCAGCCCTTGGATGTTCAGCTTCTCACCAAGAGGACATGCGGAACACCTGGCTAGTGAGACCTGCTTTGGGGCTGGAAAGGAGCTGGAGAGCCCTTTGGGACAACAGTGCTGTGCCAAGTGATGGATAGTGTCTCACTTACCAGATGTTGTATAACAATATAATAATTCACCATTCTCTACTTTCAACAGCACTTATTAAACAACTACTAAAATACTGGGATTTATTTGAGGAAATGGGTGCATCTGATTTCCAGACAGTATTTACACAGATCAGGAAACAACAAACCACATGGATATATTCTTTCCAGTGCACATGACACAAAGAGATATAATCCTCTTAAGAAATAGCTCTCATAAAGCATGAGGAAGGGTTCATGGCAGTGTCCTTGTCCTTTTCTTCACACACAATCTGGGTTGACTCAAAGCCAAGGGAGTAAGGTGCCACCTACACGCTGTTCACTGCCACTATCCTTGCTCCAGGACCACATTCCGAGCACAGCCCAGCCCCTGTCATTTTCATCTGCTAATTCACAACTGGATTGTGAAGTACATCTTCAGAGGTGAAACACAAATGGATAGTTAACAACACAGGAGCATCCTGTTTCCCTGTATTGGTTGTCAGTACAAAGGTTACTTGGTAAAATAAAGTTTTATCAAAGAGATTTCAGCAGGAAGGTGGCAAAAAACCCAACCCAGCTCACAATGACTGCTAAATGTCATACATCCACAGGCAGGAAAGCTTGCCATGTCAAGTGACCTTTATTAGAGAGTTTTAACAGTATTTAACATACCTTTTTAAAGATGTCATTTCTTGTTTCTGATTGCAGAAGACACTCTAAATGCAGGCCACAAACCATCCCAGAGTAAACCTCACTGTGTCTGCAGATAGATCCTATGCCTTTATAGTACTGGCTGGCTTTGCCAAAAGACAAGAGTAAAATTAATGCACCACTCACAGACACATGGACTGACATCTGCCCCACCATACCCCTCTTTAATTTACAGCAAGCAGAGGGGGTGTAACAGTCCCACCCTTTTCATTAATAACTTCCAGTAGCTCTTAGAGAGATCTGCCTGCACAATTATTTTTCTTGTTTTGAACAAACAGATGCAGCTAAACCCCTTCTTGAGATGTGAAAGGAAGACTGCATATAAATTAAAATGTGCAAAAAGGGATACTTCCAGAGGTTTGCACTGCCAGGCCACTGGCAAATTTTACAGTTCCTGCATGCTCTCACACAGCAACAGGAGCACTAATAAAGTTACCAAAACATTATACTAAATGCTTAATGCTGCAAGCCATCTTACAATAATTAATAAAGACTTCTTACAACTATTATGTTTCAACTTGAGAAAGACACAAAGCAAACGTGTAAATGAAGCTTCCTCTAAATAACCTCTCCAGAAGGAGCTATTTATGGTCAAGGGCCTTCCTGAGTTTGCGTTCATAGCTTGAATATATTTGTGTCCCTATGAAATCTGTTGAATTCCTTTTTGATCTCACAGACTCCTCCTCACATCCTCTACACCTGCAACAGAGTTAGTTACTCCTCCATTTGCTTTCCATCTGGCATCTGCTCCTTCCATTTGATGTCCCCTACTTCTTGTTTCAGAGGAAAAGTAAACCTTTCATCTTTTTAATCACACAGATCCCTCTCAGTTCTCTGATTCAAGGCTGAACAGTGCTAATGAACACAACCACACCGAAGCCATTCTGCCCCTTCATTCATCCTTACTGTCCTACTTTGCACCTTTCCCAGCTCTGCCCAAGCCTCTTGAAGTGGGATACGCAGGTGGGGAGGAAGAGCAACACAAGAACCACACAAAATTGGTCTGATTAAAAAAACCACCATATTTTCCTAGCAGCCTTGCTTTCATATTTTCACTTCTGCAGCCCCTCAACCAGCTGTGACTCCCTCAGGTACAAAGTAAAGGATCGTGCACCAAGGCCAGCTCCTACTCAGAGCTCAGGTAACTCCACCATGGTGCATTTACACACTTCACTACAACCCTACATCCAACACAGTGCTCAAGAAGAAACACACAAATTCAATACAAAATGCTGATAGAAAAAAAAAAAAAAAAAAAGACCAGCTGTACATAAAACCAGATGGGATTTATTTGGTACCCATCCTTGTCATGTTGTGAGTTTCCAGGGGTCTCAATCAATCATTTGAGTGTGCTGTCCTTGATAAAACATCAGCCAAAACTGTGAAAATAATATGCAAGAGAGTTGATATAGTTTCTTGATCTTAATTTCCACAGTTGGGTAGCTATTATAGCAACATTTTGTTCCTTCGTGGGGATGCGAGAGACGACTTGCATAAAATTCAGCTCAGTAAGATTAATAATCAAAGCGATAAATCAACACAGAGCAAGCAGACAGAATGCTGAACCCGCTTTGAATCCTCATGTTCAGTCAATCAAAAGAAAATGAAACACACAGATTTTGTTAATTATTCACAGACTCCCCATACACACACCTTGAACATTCAGCACATCCATACAAAGCACTTAGGCATTACAAAGCATGCTCCCAAGTCTACCATTACACTTCCAAGTGGAGTTCTTGTCTTTTCTGAAAACAGTTTAGGCTGGCATATAAGAAGAACAACATTCAGAAGTATTAAAGAAAATATGTATTCAAGTAATCAGCACAGCACAACATTAAATGACTCCACTGAACGCATCTCCGTGTCTCAAGTGCAATAATCCTGGATCTTTCCATCAAGTGTTGCTGGTGCATTCAGGAAGCAAGGAGAATTCAAGGACATGGCAGACAGAGGCAGGCTCAGGGGTAGGAAGCAATGCAGAGCTCTGCAGTCAGCTCACTGTAAAGCTCAAGGTATACAACATATATATATATATATATAAAAAAATATATATATAAAACCACAGTTATCTCAAAGATGAAAAAAATGCAGCAGCAAGTGGCTACATTTAATGCATGATTAGTGTATATAAAGCATATTCCTTTTCAGGTGTTTCCTAGCTGTACAGTCAGGTAACTCTCATAGTCCCAAATAAACTTTTTCTTTTCCTAAAATCTGCTCCTCTGTTACTTCAGTGACTACTGTTCCAATTCCTCAGTTTCCACGGAGATGAGTGCAGATCTATAACAAAAGACACATCAAAAAGAAAAATAAACTCCACTTTCAGCCCACACAAATGTCATCGTCACAATCTACCTGTGCCTGGAATCCAGCTGCCATTAAAAGATTTCCTACCTCCTCTTCCTTAAGGGTTGATAACCAGAGTGCAGTGAATGCTTTCACATTTTGCTTGCAAAAACAAAATAGAAAGGACAAAGCCAAGACATTCAGTCGATTCCTTGCCACAAAACAGGAAATCCAAACACTTAGCACACTTAATGGTAAAGAGGTTTTTGCTCCTATGTGAATGCCTACAAGACCGTTGTCCTAGCAGATTGTTTTCCTGCAAGCATTCAGGTGGAAAGACTCTCTGAAAGGCATTTGTGGCTGCAAAGGACAACACTACTCACACCTCTGCCTAACGCCTTTCATAAAATTATCTCCAGTACCATGATCAGTTCTTGGAATCATTAGAATCACAGAACCAAAGAATCCTAGAATGGTTTGAGAGTTGGAAGGGACCTTAAAGATCATCTCGTTCCACTCCGTGCCATGGCAGGGACACCTTCCACTAGACCAGGTTGCTCCAAGCCCCATCCAACCTGGCCTTGAACACTTCCAGAGATGAGGCAGCCACAGCTTCTCTGGGCAGCCTGTGCCAGGGCCTCCCCATCCTCACAGGGAAGAGTTTCTTCTTAACATCCAATCTAAACTTGCCTTCAGTGTGAAGCCATTCCTGCCTCTCCTGGCACTCTAGGCCCTTGTCCCAAGACCCTCTCCAGCTCTCTTGGAGACCCCTGAAGCACAGGAAGGGGCTCTATGGTCTCCCCAGAGCCTTCTCTTCTCCAGGCTGAACACCCCCAGCAAACCCAGCCTGTTCCCAGAGCAGAGGAGCTCCAGCCCTTGGATGTCCTTTCCCTCACACTGACACAGGGCTCACGTGCCAGTCTGTAACACAACAGACCTTATTTCCCTCATTCCCTCTCTTGGGTTATCAGCTGCAAAATTTTACATCATCTGAAGTCAGAGTTGAAACCTCTTCACTTTACAGCATTAATCGCTTCTGGTTGCTGGAGCACTTAGATACAGTCACCCTCTTTAAACCAGTAATAAAATACATAGGAATCTCTGTGGCCCTGAGGACTCATCAAACGCGATCTGGCTTCCTACCACCCAGCTGAGAGAAAGATTCTAAAAAAGGCATTAAGAGTTCCTATCTTCCAAGCTGAAAAACATTCAAATTATGAAGTGACAGGAAAGAAACAACAATATTAGATCCATTTTATTTCTTTTAAACACCTCCTACTCCAGCTGCTCTGCAACTTTCAGCCAGCTCCCGGGGAGCACACCCACAAAGCACAGAGGAATGCAAGTCTGAGGCTCTTGAATTCCCATGCCAGGTATCTTGCATTTGCAGTATTACTGAAATAAAAGACAGTTTTCTGACAAATCCAAGTCTTCCTGTTATTTTATCCTTGACTACCCTTCTGCCCTCTGCCAGCATCAGAGGGCTTGTACCCCAAGGACACACATCACATCAGTACCTACAAGAATACACACACACGACTTCTTCCTGAGAATGCCACGGGTTAAATCTTTGAACGTATTTAAACCCACTGCTAAGGTCATCCCTGCTACATCTTCACCAACAAAGCCTGCATTTTCTAGGAACACAGCCAAACAGAAGGATATAGTCTTCCACTGCTTTCCAATAGTTCTTTGAAAGGCATTTCCCTATTCCTAAAGGTGGCTTGCACAAAATCTCTCCCATTCTGACTGGGGTTCTTTTTACGAATATTTGGAAAACATGAGCACACTGAAATAATAATTAATAGTAATGCCTGCTAGCATTGGGCAGACTGGTTTCTTAAGGTATTTCTTCTGTTTCTTTTCCCAGTGAAAGTTATTCACACTGTTGGGAATTCCCCATTCCCAGCCCCTTCCGGCATTCCGGAGCCAAAAGACTGCGATCCAGAAATAAACTTTGTTTACATGTGAGTTATTGGCATCGTGTAGGTATCAATTTCACATCTGCTTTTACAGGAGGTTTGGGTGACAGCTGTATCAACAGTGATGGGATATCCTGGCCACGGGCATATTTAAAATCACATGTAACACATTTTTCTGAGAACTTCACTTTTCCAGGTCAAGAGGAGAGCTGACAATGTTAACCAATGATTCCTTGTGTCGAGTTCAGGTTGTTTGAAAAGAAGAAGCTCCAAAGGCAATCAGCAGAAGGATGTTTCAGTAACTCCCCGCTACAGACTGATGCCTGAACAGCACCACAGACACTTGCCATGTTTCCCAGAGCATTCTCCCCTCCACCCTAGAAAGGTGTCCAAATAGAATGAAGATTCATTTGTCCAGGAGTTGCAGCCAATGTGTAGGATGCTTCCCACAAACACTGAACTCACCACTCGTTTTACTGCCCACGTGCACCGATGATACACAGCAGATCTGATGCATCCTGAACAAGCAAAGCCTGAAGTTCTGGAGACAAGTGTGGATACTCATTTCTGGCTTCAATTACATCAGCCAGAGCAGAGGTAGGAGCAGGTAGAAAGAAGCTCTTACCTAAACTAAGGAAGTCCGAAAGCAAGTGGGGAAACTCCACAAGCTTTTTCTCAGGGTAAGTCAGACAACACCTGTGTTAGATCCCATCTCCAACATCACTCCATCTTGGATTTCTGGGGGCATATTTGAATGATGGAAGCCCATCATAACACTCCCAGAGGTCATTTCAAAGGAAAAAAGAAAAGCAATTCTTGAAGACCCTCTTCCATGCCCTGCGGAAGTCCTCAGGAGCTTGGAACCATGAGCTGGATCTGAGCCCCTTCACCTTAAAATTTACTGGAATATATTTATGAAGAAATGCCTGGTGAAGGTCTGCTGCCAAAGGTCACAATCTGACACTGTTTCTGAATATCTCCTTACCTTTCTTCCCCAATTTTGAGGTCCACAGAGAGTAAAAAAAATCTTTTAATGTCAAGATACTGATATCTCAGCCTTGACAAAATTACTTAAAGATCCTCAAAGTCACTTTCTTCACTGTCTCCCCATCAGCCCTGGGGGTCAGGCACAATCTGCAAAGGGAACCGTGCCTGCTGTTAGGCTGGAACAATAAACACGAAGTTTTGAAACTCTGCACACTCTGAAGGGTCTCCCTGCACCCACATCCCTCCAGTCCTCACACCACCCCAGGGATTCATGTAGCCCACAGACACCGAGACAATGTAAATAACAGCAGCGTGTTGTAGCTGTTGGCCTCAGTAAATTCCACCACAAATAGGGCTCAGTGACTCAAGGCCGAACAGTGCTTGATTCAACAGTCACGGGGAAATAGCTTACAAGAAGTGAGACGTGGCTTTTCCATTCATACCTAAAAGCCATGCCCCTCATCTGCTCACAAAGGACAGCTGAAGGACAGCAGAAGCTGCTGCCAGGGCCTCGTTACAGCCAAATCCCTTGCACACTCCATCTCTCCAGTCTTATAGATTTAATAAAATCAAACTTCGGGAGTTCTTTTTAGCAGCTGTATTTCCTTGTTGCTAAACCAAAGATCTAAAAGCTTTAGAGAAATCTTTTCCACAGACATACAGAGTCAAGATGTGCTTCAAAGACGCAGCTATTCCTAGCTTACCATGGAGAACAAAAATTTTAAAAATTTTTTAAACTGCTGTCTCTCCAAGGAGCTGTACCCATGACCACTATAACAATGTGCAAAAGAACCAACAACATTCCCACTAGAGCCACAACCCATCTCCATTCCAGAAGTTAATCAGAGAAGCCAAGAATGGTTTGGGTTGGAATGGACTTCACAGATCATTCAGTCCCAACCCCTGCCATGGCAGGGACACCTCCCACTATCCCAGGTTGCTCCAAGTCCCATCCAGCCTGGCCTTGGACACTTCCAGGGATGGGGCAGCCACAGCTGCTCTGGGAAACTTGTGCCAGGGCCTCACCACCTTCACAGGGAAGAATTTTTTCCTGAGATCTCATGGCTAAATATTTTCCATTTTCAAAGCTGCCTCACTACTTCTAAGCACAGTACCCAAGACTGATTCAGGTATTCCCGAATCCCCAGATCACAGGATAGGCACAAACAAGCTTTACCAAACAAGGCATTACCAGGACATCTCAAAGATCAACTTCCAACTGCATTATAAACACAAGCATTGTTAACTTCTGATCCATTTCTGTGCTGACTGCTGTAATTTACCTTCATTTTGGTTATGGAGGTGAGCCAGGCAGCCACAACAGCATTACAGAATTACACAACTAGCCAAAGCCAGTCTCAGTAATAGCTGTGTCAAAGCTGAGGGATACAAGACAAACAGCCTGCCTGGAGCTCTTCACATTTAGTGGATCATAAGAGGCATGCTTATACCTGCTACACACTCCTATTTTGCAGGTGGAACTTGGGAATATTATCCCTCCAGTTACTACTTGAAAGAGTAACTCAGGGTAATGGTATTCCAGAGAAGCAGTGCCTCCCTGGCACACAGACAAAGGCACAAAGATGATAAAAAACACTCCAAAACAAGGATGCAAATGGCATTCATTACTGAATCAACCATTAAAAGTATAAGTAGAGCAATAAACTCATTGTAGCTGTAAGGAAAGAAACCTTAAGGAACAGAAATTAAGGCAGCAGCCCCCATCCTTTACCAATGTCTTTTTTACATTTTTACAAATGTTTTTACCCATGTCCACAGTGCCTCTACAACACCTGATGGTGAAGGATGCCCTAAAGAAATTCCTGTGTCATAAACAGCAAGGGCTCAAGACACACGGAAGATACACACAGGGAAGGTAAACTTGAAGAACAGCACTGTGGTTAAAGTAGATCAGGGCTCGAGGTGGTCATGGCTCATAACCAAATCTCTCTAACATCTTTCACACTTGCTGCAAGGAGGTTTTTGTGGATGAAACCCATGTTGTGGCTCCCACTTCTCAAGGCAACACCTTGGTTTCTGGTTCCAGCACTAACCCAGGTGCAGATCCCATTCAGCTTCCCAGCTGATGCGGAGGACAAGGACTTCCATCCCTGGAAGAACACGGAGCGCCCTGTGACGAGCTTCGTAACATACAAAGCACAGCGGTATTTTATTTCTGACAAAATTTACTATAATTAAAGTAAATAGGAGTCAAATATAGAGAACTTTTACTCTGTTCTATCAATTAAGAGAAGCCAAATTACTAGGTGGGAGGCTTAGGTGGACAAACTGGGCAGTTACAGTTTTGAAGCTGGCACCAGAGACAAGACAACAACATTACAGGGCCAGAGATGTTCAGAAGTTAAAGACCACACCAGTCCAGAGAAACAACTTTGCAATAAATACGCCAGCAGTGAGGTCTGCTCTCTATTCACACGCTCAGCCTGGAATTTTACCAGCTGCTTCTCAGAAAGATGCACAAAGATCTTCTAAAGTAGCTCAGCTCACACAGCATCATTCCAAGGAAAAGGACAATTACCTTCTTTTCCACTTCTGTTTCACAACTATTTAAGAAAAATCCTCTGAAGTAATATTATGGGGAGAATATTAAAAAAAGATAGTTAAATACTGACCAACAAACAGTTCTTGGTTGGAATATTACGTTTATTATTATTATTATTCATGATAAGCATTTTCTAAAGGCTCTTAAGAAAAATGCAGAAGTGTGTGTGTCTTGACACGAGTCTAGAAGGCCACCAACTTCTAAGGGGTAACAAGTATAAAATACCATATAGAGTTTTGCAGCACCAGCCAGATGTCCTCAGGCAGTAAGAATAAAAACTTCACTAAGCCAGGAGAGGCTGCTCCACATCAGCAACTTTCTGACAGCACCTGGTCTCACAGCATCAGTTCAGAAATGCTGTGTCAGAAACCTCAGCAAAATTGGGGGAAAAAAGCTGTAAGTTTTCTTAATATGCTGCACTGCCACACTAATAATACTACATTGTGCTGTATTATACACAAAACCACAATACAATTTAAAAATTCTGAGTTTTCATCATGGATGTCCATCATATGAGCCTTATATTTTGTTGCTTTAGTGGGTGTTGCACTCACTGGCCTTTCAACATATTGGTTAGGACCGTTACCTTGAAAATCCATGGCTGAATAACTGGGAATGTTTTCCCACTGTCATCCAAGGCAGATTCACAACTAGCATCAGATACAAGTCTGGCTTGAGGGGTTACTGCATAAAGGAGTCATGCCAGAATTAACAGCCTGTGCTTGAAAAGGGGGAAAATGTCTGCAAAATATTTGACTAATCTGCTTAAGCAAAGTCCCTACAAGTTATTTGTTCTTCACTCTCCTCCTGAGTGAATTGTTCTTAAATCCTGACTGCTGGTACTATTCTATGCCTAGATGTGGCGTTTAAAGAAAGCAACAAGCTTGTACCCAAATCCTATTTCATCCTCCAAGTCATACCAGTTCCCTGGAGAATGCACTACTGCCTCAGATTCCTCCATTTAGTGTTTTTAAAAGCACGAGTGGCCAGCATAAGTGAGGTCAGGCTCCAGTGACCCATCAGGAAAGCACATGAAAGCAGGAGACAAATCTGGGTGATGCTCACTCATCTGTGTCAGCTCCTTAAAGAAGGAATCCCCCTTGTAAAACACAGGTACTTTTATTCTGTGAAAGCATTTGTAAGGTTGGAACTAGAAAAACAAAGAATAAAGAAAACCCCAAAGAGAAAATAAATGGGGAAGATGAAAAACTTCAGATGACACTAATAGGTCTCCCACAAAATGTCTTGATTCTCTACTTCACAGACCTCTTCTTAACTACTACAGGAAAATCAGCTTTGCAGAATAGTCCAAGCTCCACTTAATGAAGTTTAAAGTTGTTTAATATGTTATTTATGTTAGAAAACAAAAGTAAATGCTTGTAAAACTATGCTACAGAATCATCTGCCATATAAAGAAATAAAACAGAATCTTTCTGAAAAAACCCTCATTGGGCTGATTTCTCCAAATGAGGTCTCCTTTTGACAAAGCCAAGTTGCAATGAGTGATTGTCGTTAAGACACAACACACCTTGTATGATGTCACACCAGAGACACCTCCTTAGGGAAATGCAGGAATCTACAGGTGGTGACCATGTACCAATGCAAGTCTCAATTTCAACAACCCATTTCCTTGCTAATCAAGCTGCTTCAGCTATCTGTGCTGTTAGAAATCAATCACTGCAGCAATTAGCAAGTCAGGTGTAGGTAACGAACAGGCAGACACATCTGAAGATAAGGCAGCATGTGGATACTGAATAATCAGCTGGCCAAGGGTCTGAATGAGACAGGGCTTATCCCCAGGATGGGTGACCATTTCAGCCCAGTGTCTGCACATCTGCCTTCCCATGATATCTCACCCCTTGCCCCAAAGCCTCTGAACCCATCAGCACCTTCCTCAAATAAGACAAAGCAGTAGATAAGACAATGAAACTCCCTGGAAGGCTGCTTAGACAAGTTTCTGCCTTGAAGGTACTTCTAAAGAGAAAATTTGGGTCTGAGGCTTGTACTGCTCTCAGACACCAAAATCACCACTTGAGAAATGAGGGAGGGAAACATTTTTTTAAATCTCAGTTCCAGAGCTCAGTGAACAGCTCGCTCCCAAAACAGGGATTTTACTTTTCTTAAGAGTTATGCTATGAGTATCTAGAAACTGGAGAATAATGGGTATATGGTCAGATTCAAACAGACACAACCCAGTGTGTGACACACAGCACACAAGAGGCCACCCATACCCCACTGAGCCAGAGACAGCTGAAGCACAAAGTATATCACAAAACTCAGTACCATCAGCCAAACCAGTTGCTAGTATTTGCTAATAAAACATCCAGGGTGACTCAAGCTCAGGAAAGGCAGCATAAGGCACCACATCCAAAGGCAGAGGCAAGTGGAAATAATCATTCATGACAAGACAGCATAGCTGAAAGCCATCAGTCAGGTAGGTTTCCATGGTGGATTAAGGCTATCAGATAGCAGGGGTGGTGACCAAGTCAGTACACTAAAATAAGATATCAAGGCTCCTAAACACATTTCAGATCCTTACCTCTTAGCACCTGAGAAATGTGAAGTGCTGAACCTCCAGCAAGAGAATCCAAAGCTTTTCACAAAGTCTGAACCAAGGAGCACCACAAGTTGAGAGAAATTCTTATCTATTCCTTTTCAGGTACATTGGGTTTAACTGGTATCAAATAATCACAAAAATGAGAACAGAGATAAGACTTAGGGTAGATTTTCAGATTTTCACAGCACAGGTTTTCTCCTCTTCCCTTTCTTTCACTCCAGTTAACATCAGTATTTCCTACCTAGAGTAGCAATTTGATCTTCAGGCAGAAGGGTAAATGCCAAGACACTTCCTGTATTTTCACAGCATTTGGCAGGACTGTTTCTTAGTTTTCTAGAAGTTACTGAAGAAGGTGCTCTTCTGATCGCCAAAGAAGACACCTCAAGCCTCAGAACTGTTCAGACACTGTAGGCTAGAAAATACCAATATTCAAATAATCCTTTTTGACAGAAACACATTACAAGCTACCTTGCCTTATCCACCCAATCCAAGTGATCAAACAAGTAGAGAGGTTTTGTTTAAATAGAGTTACGAGATTTCAGTACATTGTGCAATCCTGGATGTATGCTAAAAACCCATCACTACAAAGGTTATAACAGAGAGGATATGTTCTCATTATTTCAGCAGCTCTCAAGCCTCAAATGAGCACAGAGATTAACTGGAGATCATGTCAGCAGCTTAGCTTGACTACAGATAGATACAACAGCCGATTGCTCACAGACATGGACCTGAAACAAATCACCAGCTATAAAAACAGAATAAATATTGGTTCAATTCCTTCTGGTTTTCAATGAATAGCAATCTGTTTTTCTCTTACCGCTCTAATTTAAGCTATTCCAGTTTCTGATGTCTCAAAAAAACCCATCAAACAATACATGTTAAAGTTAGAAAAAAGCATCCCATTTAATTATGATGTTGTGGCAGTATGAGCTTCAAAACAGAAAGAGGAGTGACCTCAGGAGATGTCCATCTAAAATAAGATGAAAGTTGTTGTAAGAATACCTTCCAGCTTCTAAAGATGTCTAATTTCTATGTAGGAATCAAATTTAGATCTAAAGTTCCTTGTGTTTGAAACTACACTAAATAATAAGTCCCAAACTCCCAGGCAACGAAAAGCCTGTGGATCTGCCTGCACCAGACCTATGGCCAAATACTCCTCTTTGAGCAAGGTTTTTGGTTATTTTAAACTCATCTTTCAGTGAAAGATGACCCAATTGCTAGCAGAAAATTAACAGGTTTACTGTTTTATCACAGAGAATTCTTACTTGGTCCCAACTTCCAGAAAGTTGGAGATTCCTGGGCTCTGTTGCTAATACAAGTCACGTTTTTGAAGCATGAACAAAGTTCCTTCAGTTGTAATTGTGCAGAGTACTGAAAAAATCCCACATTTTTCTGGGCTGGGAAAGAGTCTATGCATTCCTCAAACAACATTTTTATGGAAGCCAAACAACTTTTTTTAATTCCACACAAAACCTTTCAGGCTGCCATCCACTCCATTTTTCTCCTTCCTCTCAAGTTACGTGACAAGCAAGGAGTTCAAGCTGTCTGCAAATGTACAACACAAGCTTAGCACCAGCCAAGTATCTTGGAGGGTTTCTGCCAAGAACTGCCCACAACACTAATAGAAACCTCAATTGTTTCATGACAATCTGAAAGCATTTTAAAAGACCTGACATCCTCTTCTCAGTGGTAACATCAGTTCCAAAAATCTCACTTTGGCTGCAAGAGTGGTCATAAGACAAAAAACTCATAATTTGCTGGCCCACCAATATGGAACAGGTGGAACCCTGGAGAGATCAGCCTGCTTTCCCACTAGACCCAATTTATAATCAGTTTGTCTAAAAGCCATGGGAAACCAGTGATTTGAGGAAAGGGAACCCTGGAATTAGGTATATTTACCATATTAAATATATATCATGAAAATGTAGTACCCTCCTACAACTGAGCAGCACGTTCTGGGTGGCCTCACCAGGAATTCATTCTCCTAGGAGTGCTCTCTACCATGTGCACACATACTTGGGGTTGAGCAATACCAGCACAGGGTGAAACTGGGACTAAGCCGAGCCACAGCTGCAGAGGTCCAAAGAACTGAACCATTAGAACTGCTTATAGCCTATGTCACCATCCCAAAAACCCACTCTTTTCAGCTAGGTTCAAGTGGTAAAAGAAAACCAGCTTTTGTGATAGCACAACACTCAATTCCCACGATTCAGTCCGTTAAAATGCATAGTTTTAAGCAATGTTATAGTATGAACAAAGATTGATGGAAGAAATGCAAAAGTAACCAATAACTGAGATAACACTACTTCCAACCCCCAAACCTCTCCCCTCCACATCCCAAAACACTAGGTCTGCAAGTGAATCCTCAAGTCTGGATTGCAGAGATAAGAAACTTGGGCAAATGGATGAACATGACAAAATTAACTTGTTTGAAGATGGTGAAGCAAAAAACACGGGACTGAGGGAAGCATTTTTCCTTCTTTGAATACTCCTATCTGAAGGCTGCCGAAACAGATAACGGGTGGCTTGCATTGGACAAATGATATTCAATATCTATTGAAGCTGGAGCTGTATAAAGAACTTCTAAAAAGTTTCCTGGAAGTTGCAGAGACCAAAAGCATCCAAGGAACATCAGAGAGTTTCAAACAGAGTATTGGAAAGCAGCATCAGGCTTCCTGCCACGGCAGGAGCAGATCTCTGTCCTCATGGATGCCCAAGCACTTACAGTACTCACAGCACCAGCAGTACTTCCAGGGGAGATTTATTGAGTCTTGAAGTAACTCAGAGCTTTGCCATTACTCTAATGAGAATTCACCACTACTGCACACCCTAAGCAGCATCTGCTATAAAACAGAAAGCCTTCCCTCAGAAAAGGATTTTTAAAAGTTAATCTACAAATCATATCCTTTTGTCTAAACCAGGCATGTTATAACAGCAAGGCTTTGTGTTTGGTGGGGGGTTTTTTGGGGTGTTTTACCTGAATCTTGAGCTTACATGGATTTTTTACAAGAGAAGGTCAACATCTTTCTCTCAGCTGATTCAAATGAAAATATACTGAGACTGTGAGTAAATGCTGCCAGAAGCCTTTCTCCTCTGATTAGTTTCCACAACCAACTGAACAGCATCAAGAATACCCTGCAGATTTAAACAAGAAACATCAATTTACAAGATGTAAACAACCACTTTTGATACAATTAGGAACATGAAGATAATCACATACTTCTCTAACCATAACTGCATGGGATGGAGATCAGCATTGCCTTCCATCAATGTTTTGGTCACTGCAGTCATCTTAACCTTCCATATTATTCTTCATAAAGTTCGAGCACTGTCTATCTTTTTGGGCACATTATATTTTTTCTTTAAGTAGGTATTCACATCACTACTGTAAAACAGTGGTGGAAAAGAGGTTCTGCAAAAGTTCTTTGCCTGTAGCTCTCACCAACATTTTGCCTAGGTTTAGAAAGACTGCCTTCAGTTAGCAAGTGCAGCTGGGCACTTGTTTCCACTATCCTGGAGTCACTCAAATCACAGTCACATGAAATTCATGGTTCATCTGAAACCTTGACTGTGCTCATTTTTTTCCCCTCAGCTTCATTTTCCAAACCCAGTGAACTGCATGATAAATAGTTTAAATAAACAAGTTTTAAATGAGTTCTCTTACAGATCAGCCTGACATGAGGCCAAGGTTACACGTGATGATGCCCTGTCCATATCATGTCTTCCTCCCTCCTATTTAATAACTTTAATAGCATTAATGACATACTCTACTTAAGTCAGTCAACAACCAAAGAGCAAGAGAGTCAGCATTATTATGTGTTTTATCAATAATTAAATATTTTAATTTGTGAGGGAGCCTTTCTTACCCCACTGTCATCTACGTGCACCTACCTCAGCACTGAGCTGTTCACAGAGCAAGAGTTTAACAATTAGCACAGGGTCACAGCATGTTAACGGATTTTACTGCAGGCTACATATATTGGTCTTTGGAAAGATTAATGGCTGAAAACTGCATTAATTAATCATCTTAACAAGCCTGATTGTTTCTCTAAAGGAAATGCAAGACAACCAGTTCTTGCTTACAGCTGGAGAATGTGTGCTGCCCTCCACATACCCCTCTGTATTGTTCAAGTATCCCGTGGTTACTGAACCACCACAACACATGGCTCGCTCCGGAATCCTGCAGCCCCCAGCAGTGGCACTTCTCCTAGGAACACTGTGCCTTTGTCAGAAATGTCACTGGGGACTTCCCCATCCCAGGGTGGCAAGAGGAAAGAAAGCAGCAGAAACATAAGCCATCAGTGGTAGAGGTGGTACGGTGTTTAGTCCTTGGATCTCATCTGCTTGTAAAGCTCTAATTTCCTACTAATTCCAATGGGACCAGTTCTGTTACTCCCTGTGGAGCATTCAAGACTCCAAATGATCGCTTCCAGATGCAGTAACAGAAAATTACTTTTAGGTTCAATTTTAGCTTTATTTTCAGTTTACAGCTGTATCAACAAGGTAACTTCTCCCTCCTCACTCAGACACAAAAGGAAACCTTCCAACAAGCACTTCCAAGAGACACGCTTGATACTACAACTAATTTATAACAGACACTAAAACTCCATTTGGGCAAACCTAAACAAACTCTGTGGTGCCAGCATGCCTTTCTTTCAGCACTTGGTGATAAAGCACAGGTGTAAAGCCACTTACCAGCGAGCCTGAGAGAAGTTTACTCCACTGCTCTGTGGAAATGCAGGAGCAGCCAAACTCTTGCAGGATTACCACTGAGACAAACCATCAGGTACAACTCCTCCCAAGAAGCTGGTTTCTCGGCTCCTAACATTATGGCTTTTGTTACATGAACTCTTCTACCTTGAAAAACTTGAACTTTTGTTATTCTTGTTTCCAGCTAACAATGTTTTACTTCTCCTGGATGGAAACTGATCTTAAAATGGAAAGATTCAGGTTGACTGCTCTTTAAAATACACTTTAACAAATTACCACCTCCTTTTATCATTGCTCCAACTTACCTATGTTAATAAAATTAACTCATTTTAGCTCACCTTTCTGACATTAAATGCTGGAAGAGGCCCACCCAGCAGCCTTATCTACATGTCCATCTCAGAGAAGCCACCTGCAACAGAGATGTCAAAAGCTGCCTGCAGTTTGAATTTCAAATGCCACCCATATCAGCCTACATCAATCACAGGAAAATATAGATCTGTTTGCTTGGCTGGGAAAAGATTTTTTGCCTTTGTAGCCGTAAAAAAAGGTCTTAAAAACTTCTCTATTGATTTTAACAACAGAACACCAACAAACCAAATCCTCCATTAACCCTTGGGAGAAAGTCCTGTGCCAAGTCTTTCAGTCCTTCAGAGAAGTATCTGACAAATAAAAATACCCATACATCACCATCTGACTTATCACTGTATTTTGTTCCTTTTTTTTTTCCTAACATTTTTAACAGTCACCCCATCTGCCCAGAAGCATTTAAGGAGAAGCCTTCATTTCTCTTCTTGGTCACCCTCCTCTCCCAGGTAACAAGTGACAGGACAGGAAGAAGAGGCCTCAGGCTGAGCCAGAGGGTGTTTAGACTGGATATTATGAAAAACTTCTTCACTGAAAGGGTGGTCAGGCTTTGGAACAGGCTGCCCAGCGAAGTGGTGGAATCACCATCATGAAAGTGTTCAAAAAACATGTGGATGTGGCACCTGCGGACATGTTTTAGTGGTGAACGAGATTCATGGTTGGACTCAGTGATCTCAGAGGTCTTTTCCAACCTTAATGATTCTGTGGTTCTGCAATTTAGGCCGGGTATCATGTACTTGTCATTATATCTACTTGCCCTGAAGCACACAGGCACGCCTCAGAAGTCACATAATTAGAACAGTTAATGAATCATTTTAACATTGCAAGTCCTTAAGGGTCCTGGAAACTCGACCAGGTTTCATGAATTTCCAACTAGGTATGAGGAAGTAATGAAAAAAACCCCCAACCTCTAGATGATTAAAGTTTCATCCACAGGATAAATTTACTCATTATAAGAAATCCCACTTCCAAGTTATTCAAATGAAGTACCAGCATCACCAGAGAATGCTTCAACACATTTTCATACACAAACAGCAAGAAGAGAGAGAAGTCAAAGATTATATTTTTTTTAAATCCTCAAGCTTCTACTCTGATAAAGTTCTTAATGCCACACTGCTGATTAAAGCTAAACACTGAGTCCAAATCAACGACCACCACCTCTCCCCCAACAGGAAATGCTTGAAAGATGTAAAGTGGGATGTTAAACAGGTTAAATATAAAACATTAAAATGCTAATACTCAGTGAAACATCCACAATTCCACCAGACCCATGGCAGAGCAGAAGATGCAAAACCTGCAGGCCTCACTCCACTGGTGACGGGCGATGCCGAGCAGCAAGCAGCAGAGGACAAACTCCCTCCTGCTATCTCTAATCACACGATCAGATCCCTGGTCTCTGCCAGCACCAACTGCTAGGGAAAATTAAAATCAAGATCATTTTAAGTAAATTTTGACAGCAGAACCAGCCACAGCAGTGGATCATGGGATGAGGTGCAATCTGGCTGTTATTGAAGAGGTCCTGTTCACAGCTGGAACAGAAATGACTGGCGTAAGATGCTCACAGAACAAAATTAGTCCAATCGCTGCACTGAAGGATAATTTCAAGGGAAAAAACACAAAGGGGAAAACCTGGGAGAATGCAGCTCATGGAAAACAGAAAACACCCAGTGGCTTAACTGAACAAGTGCCACAGAAGGTGACTGTGAAGCAAAAAATATTCAAGCAGAGAACAAGCTCCAAGTTGCTCAGAACATACCAGCAAATCTCTTTGTGCTTCTCAATCATGACAAAAATCACAAACTGTTTCCTACAGCCTTGGTCTCTGATTTTCCATGATTTCTAAGAGAATTTATGGGTATCCTTTCAGTGGCTGTCACTTACAGGCAGCAGCCTGTCTAACGAGGCACACTGCAAAGCCCACCTTGATAATCCTAAAGAGTCAAAGCCACACTTTCAGCAACACTTCCATAAAATTTCACCAAGAGATTCAAGAAACAGCCCATACACCAAACTATCTAATTTAACTTCAGAGGCAAGGCAGGACAGACCTTATCCCCAGAACTGACAGTCTTCCTTAGGAGATAAGCAAGCCCAGATACCTTTAAGGTAGTCTGGCAGGCCTGTTATAACAATACTCAGGAAAAAATGTCACACATCAACAATAAGAGCAGTAAAGGCTCTGAGCTTACTCACGTTATCTTACTTTCCTCTGTAAGTGAGTCACAGTTCCAACAATTTTACAAGATTTAATTAACACATGGAGTGAAACAGCTCAGGACCATCAGCTTTGGTTTCCCCCCCTGCCAAGGGCCATGCCTTCTGCAGGAATTCACTCCTTGCCCAGAAAGCAAACCACAGTTTTCTGCTTCTTCCTCTTCCTCCTCCACACCCCAGCAGTTGCACATAATCCAGGTTCAAATGCTCTCGCTGAAATTTTACAGAATACACAAGTGTCTTCAGTTACCAGACACTAAATTAGGTACGTGAAAAATATAAAAGATATATTGTAATCGATAAAAATAAGACACAGCCAGACTCAAAATCAGCTTGTCAAAGAATCAGACACCAAATCCCATTCCAGACGTAAAATGCCTCCCTATGCAGTAAGGAGAAAGCTGTAATAAAAATAAAACGACAAGAAAAAGCTATTACAGAAAGTCTGCCTCTAAAAGTGATCCTATATCACAAATGCTACTTGTACTTCGTGAATGTAACCAATTTGACAGGAGCAGTAGCTGGAAACAGATTGTAGTAGACACGTTGACGTATTTCTACACTTGATTTAACAGGGAACTCTGACTTTCTACTGGTTTTCTAACCTGAAATAAAACGAGAGAAAAGAGACAAGAACCTCACTGTGCACGAAGAGGAGGCCACAACTAATAACAGCTGGTTTAATTCTTCCACTGGCTCTTTCTGGACAGGGACAGCAGCATTTCCACAGACGGAATTCCAAACCCACGAGATCAAAGTTTGTGCTATTCATTTATTTATTTTATTATTTAACAGGTCACAGAAACTTCAAGACTTGCATGAACTTCAATTCAACCTAGGAAAAATAGGTTTTAGAAAATAATTTTAAATGCTTAAGTGCGGAACGTGAAAAAATTTATTTGTTCTAAAAGCTCTTTCCTTTTACATGAAGATGATTATATTGGCTGATATCAAATACTTACTATGCATAGAGATGCACTTTGGATGAATAAAAAGCAGTATTAAAGAGAAAACAGAAAGACTGCCTTTGAATAGAGCTACATAAATAAATGGCATTTAGGTGAGAATATCTGTGAGTTAAAAAAGCAGAAATGTATGGGGAGAAAAGACACAACCTGACTGCTTACCTAGAGCACAAAAGGCAATCTGTAACATGCTACTAGTTTCCTATGCTTCTCCATTTCTGGGATAAATATGCTGCTTAATAAGACAGACATAAGAATATCCATGCAGATTTTACATTCAGATTATTAACATGTGTGTGCAAACCAAAACCCCTCTTTTCTTTATAAGGAAAGTGTTCAGAAAACCCACACCCACAGAGGATGCCCTGCACTTCTTACAGCTTGGTGAAGATAAACTTTGCACTGCATATGGAACTATGTGCAATACAGCTTTCCATCAGTAGTAGCCCAGTTGTTTGGGCTTTAAAGAGTAAATATTCCACAAGAAAGAGCAACACCTCTGTTAAAAAAACCCACCAAACCAAAAAAAACCCCAAACCAAATGATTCCCATTATCCTGTTGACAACAAAGCCTGTCAGTTCAGGTAGGCCCGTTTCAGAGCTGCTCTTTATCCCCTTCTCATCAGTTTAATTCCACAGGAGCAGCATAATCCTCCCGCTTTGATCAGCTGCAAAACTGCTTGTTTTGAACAGACGGATGCGCGGAGCCGTCACCGCCTGCAGTCACTCATCCCGTGCAGCTCCCAGCCTGGAAGTGAGCACCAGGCAGCACGGAACAGAACTGCCTGCCTTAATTACAGACCAAGAATATTTGTAAATAAATAGATGTACAGCACGCTTATTAAATAGGCCACTTCTGATTAGGATCTGAGCAGATAGTTTTTCTCCCACGCACTGAAGGAAAAGCCCAGCACATGAATTTAAGATCGCTGGGCAGAGCTGGGTGGATTTTGCCTCCTCTCTGTCTCTTCTCAGAAACAGCCAAGGGCTCTGCAACCCAACTGGGAACTTTCCTCCCCACCAACAAATAATTCCCCCAAGCGTGGTGTGCAAGAGCAGCGCCGGATACAAGAGAGGAACCTGCTCTCGGGCGGCACACTCCCTGCTTTGTTTAGATTGCAAATAGCCATTTGAGCCTTTGTTTTCAGTTCAAATAACCTCTTGTCAGCCTCCAACATGGGAAACTGAAGCTCTAGATAAATCAACTTTCCAAGGAACATCATAGCAACGTTATGCAAAAAAGAAAGAATTAGTGCTGTGCAATCCCAGCGTGAAGCAGCTGCGCTCCCTTCCAACACAGCAGAACTGGACTAAAAACCCAGAAGTAGGACTTACTATTAAAAAATATCAACAATGTCAGGCTTGAAAGATTAAAAACAGAATGATGACCCAAACCAAATCTGTATCCAATGCTTTAAATAGAGAAGTTGTCAACTCTGACCATACATAACACTCAAGCAACTAAGCATTGCACATGAAGCACTTCCTTATTTTTGCTAATTTCTGTAAATAAACTTAAATTTGAAAAACAGAGAATGACAAAACACTGGTTCCAAGCAGTCCAAGATGGACTGCCTTAGCCTAGCCAAAGTGCTGGAAAAAGGAAACAGACGAATGGGAAGAGAATTCACAGTAGCAGTTTTCTCCATTCTGTTACAGCTAAATATTTTCATCTGACAAAAACAATTAATTAAAATAATACCACCTCTTTGGGTTGCAGTTACAAGGTACTCCTACAACATGAAAACCTGTGCTGACATCAGATGACACTCTGAGAGCTTTGGGTTTACTTCCTCTATTTAAAAATCTCACAACAGCAGAACCACATGAGGACTGCAATGTCTGATGGACATTTGCAAAAGAACTTAAGGAAGTTTTGTATTTAGCACTATGTCTAAACTTCTTCCCCTCTTTTTTTTTTTTTAGATTATTTCAAGTGGATCTCCTGCAGTTGGTATAAAAGGATGACACAGCAACATTACAAACAGAAGTTGAACACTTCCATTCTCTAGACTATGCTTTCACAAGAAGACCATTTTCAAACTCCAACATGATCTTGCTGAAGCAACTGCAAAATATTCAGAGAAAAAAGTGCAAGTAAAAAAACTCATACAAATCCCAGTTTCTTGCGGTATGCAGAATAAATCTCTCTGCAATATTTTGATTTTGCACTTCCAACACAATTCAGTATAGGAGTTAATAAAAATAAAGCCTTTAGGTACAAGAAAGTTAAGGCAAACTTGAAGCTAGAATTTGGAAGGTATTATTTAGTATTCAAAAAGAAAAAAAATTGAAAGCCCACAGTAACAACCATAATCTTGAAGTTCTTGTGCCACTTCCCCTTGCTACAGCAGAGAATCACTCATTTATCTGCTACTGCACATGGTGTTTGTCCAGCCAAGGTAACAGAAAAATTGAGAGTTTGGCCAAGAGCCATAACGGCAACTCCCCAAAGGATCAGCACAGCTGGAAGCTATGCTGGGGAAATTCATAAGGCAAGAAAAGAATAATGACACGAGCCTTTTTTACCCAGTCTAAAGAGTGAAACACTGCACATACATGAAAATCTCAAATAGATGTTGAACTAATTATGTACAAAACAGCACACAAAGCTGTAATTCCTCTTCCTTACTTGATAGATAAAGCTTACAAACAACTCAGAAAATAATTATCACACATGAGAGCAGCCACCATGAGCCACATGCTACCGTTGAACACTGAACAAGAGGAAAAAAACCAAAACAAAACAAGAATTGTGGCCAAGGTGGTAAGAGGGTGATGGAGCAGAACCGTCTCTTCCCAAACTCATCCTGTTGTGACCCATGTACCTCAATAACCACAAAATCACTCCCAAAATGGACGGAGATGGCAAAACCCTCTGGCACGCCCTGCTGACCACATAACAAGGTTTCCATAAAATTGCCTCACATGCAAAAGACAGCAGAGTTGCTACAATTAAGGTGTGCTGCCTTCGGTTTCCAAACAGCCAGTTACCATATTTCTGTGGGTTAGGTAAAGAGACCAAAGCTTTTAAGCACACACTATGAAGGACTCAAGTTGCTGCTGAAATACCAAACTAAAGATTTGGCAACCGAGCCTTAATATATTCAATTACCAAGAGTAGAGGGAACCTTTTCAGCTGCTGACGAGTTCCTGCATCAGCAATTCCTGACTGACAGCTGGGTTGTACCAGCCTCCCTCTCCATGTCCCCAGGGAAATGAATTCTTTGTCTGATGACTAATTCATTACTCGGATTTGTGCTTGGGCAAGTCCAAGCCCAGATCAGGCACCTTCCAACGCTGGATTCCTCCTGAGCTGGAAGGATATCTGCTCCATCTAGAGCCACGTCAACCCTGCTCAACACACGGAAAACAGCATCTGGAACTGAACCTGGAGGAGCTGCCTGAAAGCAGAAGAAACTGAAAGGGAAACTGGCACAGATCAGTTTTAGCTAAGCTGCATTTGGATTTCTAAAACTGGAGGGGAAGGTTTGAAAGCTCTTTTGTCAGGGCTTTTGGA
The DNA here is from genome assembly GCA_013400975.1 of Atrichornis clamosus. Lineage (NCBI taxonomy): Eukaryota > Metazoa > Chordata > Aves > Passeriformes > Menuridae > Atrichornis > Atrichornis clamosus. Next base: position 126,630 of record WBMZ01001495.1, read on the forward strand.
GCCTTTGAGGCTTGAGCTCAAAGTCCTATTTAACAGTATCAGTAGCAGAGTAGTCTTCCCCTCCAAGAAAACATGGGTGCATCTAAAACCAGAGCCAAAGGCACCAGCTGGGGAAGAACAGTGCCCACATGCCCACAGAAACCTGAGCCAGGCACCATGATTCGAGACCTGACCAGTTCCTGGCAGGTTGGCTGCACAGATGAACCCTCCACTTCTCCCTTCACCGCCCTCCTTGGTCCTTCCCGTTTCAAGGCCTCGCCACAAAAAGGACATCTGCTGAAGAGAACAGCAATAAAGCTGTGGCAGGCTCCCCGTTGCTGATATATTGCTAAAACTCACACCTGATACATGGGGTATTTTTGCAGGATCTGAAGTGCTGACCAGAACCAGCAGTCACTTTTCAGCAGGATCAGGACAGCAGATGGGGCTGATCAGGTGTGGAGAGCCCTACAAGCTCAGCATCCTGGCACTATCCTCTCCGCCTCCAACTGCTCAAAATTTCATTCACAATCTATATTTTACTGACTTATCCTTTGAAACACGAAGCTTTAATAAACAAGTCTTATTGATGTCGTATTAATTAAATCCACACCATAAATGAACATCATGCCAAGATCATCACTTACAACATCTGAAACAGAGCCTCTATATACACAATTATCACCTGTGAGCACTGGTTTAATCCAGTTTGATCATAGACAAGCAAAAGGTATTTTGTTTTTCCCTTTCCTTCATCCTCTCTGGGAAGCTTTCTTGTCTCTAGATGACAGTGAACTCCAATCTCTTAAAGGCTTCAAAAGCACATGAAACTTCCAAGAGCTCTTTTCCTGCACCTGTGCTCACCAAGGTCCAGGCAGAACCAAGCCTTGACCCAGGCTTCTAATGGAGAAATGTGTTCTCCCGTGGCTGGGCAGGGGAGAAAGTAAACCTTTTGCCTTGGACTGCTGCAGAGTTCAAGGACCATGAAGTAACATGGAATGCCATATCAGGCTCTCAGATTATATCTCTCCTTGCTTTCCAGTTGCTACTTCTGATTAGGGAAGACAAAGTCACAGCAAAACACTGAAGTACAAGTCAAATTCCATTAAGGTATTTATAGAATTCACCTTATAGGCCCATCAGCCAATTCTGCTCATTATTACCCCATTTTACTGCCTTGTCTGTGAGCCACTCCTACAGCTGTGCCCATAATTGACCTGCCTTTGAAAGGCATACCTGGGTTCATTGTTAGCAATCCCACTGTACATGCTGCTGATGCCCTGACACACAGCATCAAAAACAAATTCATATCCAACTCATAAAAACAATCAGCCAGCTGGAACAGGAGAGAATGAAAATAAAAAATGGGGGTTTAGACCAACCAATGCCCATTTTTCCCCTATAGCTGACCTATGACAGGACTGACAACCAGAGAGGTTGGCACTGAACTCTCTCAGCAGAGTTGGGCAGGGATGGGATCCCAGCAAGGAGGTTCCAGAATAGCAGCCTTGGCCACATGTCAGAACAAGTCTGCAACTGTGGGACAAGAGAGATCCCAAGTTAACAGCTCACCCCCGCTGATCTTTGCAGCTCCCCTGCACTTTGCCCCACAAAAGACATTAGGAGCATTTATAAAAGCATGCAAAGCAATTACAGGAAGAATCAAACCAAGGTTGTTAACACAGTCTGGATGCCAAATTTGCCTCTTTTTCTATTTAGAGCTCGCATTTCAGCATGCAAAAAATTCTCACTCCCTCTCTAAAATGTGTGCCTGGGGCTATATAGCACATGCAAAATAAATTGCATTTATATTGGTATGTTATGGTGTGCAATTCCCCTCTTCCCAATCACACTGCCTTGACTCTCTTGTTTAGTCAAATAGCTTGTCAGCTTCTCATCAAGAAGTAGAAATTGGTTTTCCATCTCCTAGGAGATAAACAAGGCTTCCCCCTTGCAGAGGGGAAGTTGAGCTGCTGAGTGCACAATTTGAGAAGACTCAGTGCCTGAAAACTGAGTTTGTACCATCCCAGCGGCATCTGTGCCCTCAGCGATGCCAGTCACCATCCTGGACAGAGCAAAAACCACTTTAAAAATAAATTGTGTGCATTTTCATGCAGTGTTCTTTGTGATTTTTAGTTAAACATACAAAACTCTGACTCTGCTACTGCCTTACAACGAAGGAGTTTTATGTACTATTGTCATACCACGGGTTAGTAAAATATCCTTTATACCTCTCCATGGTTTTCCCCTTCTCAGTTCACAGAAGAACTGAAGCACAGGATCAGACTTTCACACTTAGGCTGTACTAATTCAGGGAAAAGAGGTTACTATACTCGACCAAGGTAGCATAAAGCAATCTAAAATACATTAACTACATGGCCATATAATAAATGGAATAATTTTTTTTTTAACTCAATTTTTTTAACTGTGGCTTTGTAAAACCAAGATGCTGGAATTTCGCAGTTTTACGCTGTAACTAAAGATTACATATTTACAAAAAGCACAATTAGATTTTAAAATTAATTCATTACCTATTTTTACTAAAAGGGTGTCAAGCTGCAAGGCTACAGATACAGTGTAAAAAAAAAACCCCAAACACGGGTGAAATATGCAACTAGCTTTCATTTTTACTTCAGCAGTGGGGAAAAAGGCACGTGACCAGGGGTGGGTTGACTTTTCACCACACTGTTGCTAATTGTAGAATTACTCAATCAAAGAGACAGACCTCCTCATGTTGAGAGACCAGTTGTGCAATAGGTTCTGCATGGTGTGCCCTTGCAGCAGATTAGGGACCACTCCATCAGGAGGGGTCGGCCTTTGGCCCTCCACCAGGTCACACAGAGGTGTCACCACTCCACGGGCATTGGCAGGCTGGCCATTTTCCTAAGGCATCTGACAAGCAGCCACAACGTACAAGAATGAGATCTCCTTCCAGAGACACTCTGTTCATTCCCTTGCCCACAGCATGCATTTTTAAAGAGAGAGAAACCAATCAAACTTAATTCATATTGCATTATTCACCAAGTAGCTACAATCTCATCCAAAAATCTTAATTGTCTAATAACTCAAGTCACCTATATCAAACACAGCGCCAAAGGAATGACTAGAAAGCCAGAGGCTGCCTCAGACACGCACACATACTAAATCTTGCTGTTGTCTAGTGAAGCCTTTTCTTGAGACAAAGCAATAAATACTGGCCTCCTGCATATCCATGTGCATGCTCTCCATGTCTACAGCCTCTGTGGTGTCTGATGCCTCACGCTGTCTCAGGAGTGCTGGCTGTCAGCCTCCCAGCTTTGCACATCTACTTTCCAACCCTCAAGTTCCGACCATTAACATGAACCCTGGCACATTCCAATTAAATTACGGGCACCGTGAATTCCTCTAACCACTAGAAAGGTAACAGACTAGCATTTTAATCTATGGGAAAGCAAATGCAGGCAGGTAAAAGAAAAAAAAAGGTGCAGCGGAGCATTTCCAATGTTGCTGTTACTCTACACACATCATTAAGGAATCATCTACATCCATCCTGCAGCAGAAGGTTTGCAGACTTGCCAGAGAAACCTGTCTCCAGGTACACCTCTTTCCCATGGACCAGCCTTGACTGCCAGGTCCAGCTTCCACCGATACCTCCTGAGCTACACCCAGCTCTTGGACCATCCCAGCTTTAACAGCTCTTAGTACTCAATGCCAGAGGATGCTGAAGTAAAGAAAAAGGTGCACAGGTCAAGATTACAGAGCAATGGTGAAGGGTCTAGAGGGCAATATCTGAGGAGAGGCTGAGGTCACTGGGTTTGTTCAGCCTGGAGGAGACTCATTGCAGTTACAACTTCCTCAGGAGGGGAAGGAGAGGGGCAGGCACTGATCTCTGCCCTCTGGTGACCAGTGACAGGGAGGGACTGGCCTTAAGCTGTGTCAGGGGAGGATTAGGTTGGATATTACTAAATGGTTCTTCACCCAGGAGATGGTTGGGCACTGGAACAGGTTTCCCAGGGAAGTGATCACAGCATCAGCCTGACAGAGCTCAAGGAGTGTTTGGACAACACTCACAGGCACATGGTGTGACTCGGGAATGGTGCTGTGCAGGGATAAGAGTTGGGACCCTGTGATCCTTGTGGGCCCTTTCCAACTCAGGATATTCTATGATCCAATTAACTGTGGGTTCCTGAGCCTCAAGTCTGTTCTTTGGTACACTTAGGACTCGAGTTCTTCACACAGTGTGAATGCCTCAGAGCAATCTGAGCTGCTGAAGTTACACAGAACACACCACAACACAGAGGAAAAGGCAGAAGGCTTGCTCAGCAGCAGCCTGAGTTTCCAGGTTTGTGCCACAGATGAAGCAGAGTATCAGCCACGAGCTGGCCATGAGGCAAATGGAAAGGATGAGGAAGTCCAGCGTTTCCACTGACCACAATGGCAAGATTTCTTTATAAAGGAACAGTGATCAACCTGCTAAACCACCTCTCCCTACAACCTTCTTGGTTACCCTGCATGGTCCCACCCCTCCCTGAGAGTCCCATGGAAACCCCAGTCAATTCCAGGGGTACTCTCCCACAGAGTTCCTGGAGCAAGTGGTTTCTAAGAACTGAAAGAGTTCACAGCAACTGCAGTCAGGACACGACCCTGAGTTCACCAGTCCCTGAAAGTACTCTCAGTGCACAACTTGAGAACCTGTGGTCTATGTGACAGTAATGACACCAAAACCTGTATTGACTGGTTGTCTCCACAACCAACAAGTTCCTCTCAGTCACTACTCATCAGCCTGGGGACAGACTTTTTATCACGGCCTGTTGTGTAAGGACAGGGGGGAATGGTTTTAATCTGAAAGAGGGTCAGTTTAGATTAGATATAAGGATGATTGTTTTTTCACAGTGAGGGTGGTAAGGTCCTGGCACAGGCTGCCCAGGGAAGCTGTGGATGCCCCATCCCTGGATGTGTTCAAGGCCAGGTTGGACAGGGCTTGGAGCAACCTGGTCCGGTGGAAAGTGTCCCTGCCCATGGCAGGGGGATTGGACTAGATCACCTTTAAAGGTCCCTTCCAACACAAACACTCTGTGATTCCATTCTGCGCCCCCAGCTCTGTACCTAACCTGACCTTTATTCTACATCCACATTATACTAATTACTGGTTAAGGAGGTGCCCAACACCTCCGAGGAAATCACTGTACCAGCAGTGTGGGTGTTTCTGCAATGCTCTGAAGACACAGAAGGTGGCAAGGCTTGGTACAAAGCAGTCTCTGTGCTGACTTGCTGTGAGCACTGAACCGCTTCTGACAGCAAAATGACTTTTACATGAACACACGGTGCACCACATTTTCACACAGGCATCTGCGCTCCAAATATTTTAGTGAGCATCCAGCTGTTCTCTCTGGACCCTAATCCAACCATATGCACTGTTTACCTTTCAAATTTTATTGCTCCAGGGGAAGAGAAGCCAGACATCATCTCCTTCTCTAAATGCTGGTACAGAGCCAGGTTCTCCTCCTGTCCACCGTTTGCACATTCTGGGAGTTAACGTTTTCCACAGGCCCAATAACCTATTTTCCTACAGCTAATCCAATACCTGGCATCAGGTCTCCAACCGAGAAGAGGATTGTCATGGGATTATATATTTTTTTTTTAATTTTTTTTTCAGTTTATAAATACAGAGGCCTCCAGACTGAAGTACAGCCTGCACAGAATCAAGGACCTGCATCTTGTGTGTAGGACACCAACTCCCAAGTCCTTATGGGTGTGTGACAACACAGTGAAAAAAAGACAAAGCATTAATCTCTTTGTGGCTGCTTCTGATCTGCAGCAGTTCTGTTGAATACTTTTAAGCCTTAAGCACTCCCATGTAAACAAAACCTCAGCCCACTACAAAGTAAGCTTGAGCAATTGGAAGTAAATGTTTATTTTGAAATAAAAAGAAGACATCTGCATATATACAGACAAATCATAAGCCTTTGATCAACCCTACAAAGCATGTCTGCATATAACAAAAACTGTCAGGCTCATGACTTCCTTTGGAAAGAAAAATAATGTGATGTCCCACACCCTGCTTATTCACCAAGATTATTTATCACCCTGAAGAATACTGTTTTATTTATTCAGTAATACAAATAAATCCCAAATAAAGATTTGTAGCTGTCAGTTAACATGACAAGTGCTTTACAAATGAAAGCACAAACAAGAGTGGAATAACATGGGACACCCTGCCAGTGCTGGCACTCTCAGGATGTCCCAAACTTGCACCTCTTGCCTTCCTAATCCAGCATGAGTAAACAGGCAACCACAAAGATTACAGGTACCAGCAGGGGATCTCTGTTACCATTAAAGGTTTTCTCCTACCAATTAAATGTTACTTTAACACCACCTCTTACTTTTGGGTTTGAATTCTACCCGTGTGCCCCACTCCTACACTGTTACACCATTCCATCCCCACAGAACCAGTGTGATCCTTGTTTGAAAGGTGCCACTGGAATTCAGAAATGGGGTTAAGTGGAATAAGTAATCTCCATAATAAGAGGATACAGCAGGACGGTCTTGTACCATCTGATATTATAACAACAATGGTTGTTTACACAAGTATTAAAGGGAGGTTAAATTTAAATATCTGAAAGGCAAATATTCTAGGAAATAGTATTTAGAGTGGTCCCTGTCCATTGGAGCAGATAATCAGGATGAATAATTTACAGCTGCACTTTCACGTCCACTGCAGCCGAGAGGAGCGGCATCGTAAGGAGCTTGGGGAGATGCCGACACATCTGCTCACCAACTGGAAGAATCGGGAGCACTCCGAGCAAGAGTGGTCCAGTAACCTGTTTTACTTAGGTGACAAATGGGACAGGAAGCACTGGGAGGACAAGGAATGCAAAAAAAAAAAAAAAATCAACATGCACCCAGTGAGGTCAAAATTTCATGCTTTTGCAGTACTGCACGTTCTGTCTCAGAGAAACACAGAGCTATGCTGGATTTGCACCTCTACATCATCACAGATTCTTCCTAAAGGTATCTCAGGGTCAAGAAAAGGTGCCTGCTCCCACTGACCTGGCACACTTGCAATTCAGGCCTTCTTGCTGTGCCACAGGGACTCAGGAGCTGTGAATAACCTCGTGGGAGCAGCAACAATTCATCCCGATTGCTTCAGTAACAGTGAGCAGAATGTAACAAAGAGCTAACAAAGTCAACACACTTCAAAGAACTCTCCAGAAATCCAAGTAAGTCTCATTGGACGGCTGGGAATCGAGCATCATTTGATACTTTTTCCAGTGACGTGCACGGGATTGAATTAACAGACTGAACACTAATTTAGTACAGATGTTGCTCAGGTGGAAGGATGGTGCAGGTTTCAGGGGAACGCCTTGTAAAAAGATGATGAGCATCTGGAGAAATAACACTGGCATATAAAAACTGTCATTACAAAGGAGACAGATGGGTGAAAGAATGTATCTTTGAACAGATTAAAGAAATCTATGTGTGCAGCTAGGAACTGCCAAAAAAGACAGGCTAAGGTCTGGAGTAGCTTTCTTGAAACACAGGGAGCCACAGCACCTCGCAATAGTGTCAGGAGACAGCTACAAACAACCTCCTCCTACCATACAGCCTGGATAGGTTTTGTTTATCCACATCTGCAAGGTTTTTGTTAAAATCACAGTCTGTTTATTACCCGAACATAAGAAAGAGCAGACACGCAGGTGTGATTCAATGTAGCACCATGAGAAGGGTCACCATAGAACTACATAATAAATTGCACAGTTTAGAGCCAAGATCCTCCTTCCAGTAGCACTTTGTCCACTAAAATAGCACAAGGAGTATCACTTGCATAATTTAAGAGTAATTCTGAAGTTAGCTTTGTTTATCCAACCACAAACACAAAATGACTAAATACAAACCCAATAAAAGTTATTAATGATGGATGGTTCACCTATTACCTGCCTTGTCTACTACTTAAAACCTGCCTTGGTTGGGTAGGACTTGTTTTTGTTGTTTTAAAGAGGTTCCAAAGTGCTTTCAGCACACTACTAAGCAATAGGAAGCACTTCTATATGTATACAAATTTTACTGACATAGTAAGCAGCCTGCAGCAGAAATATAAGAAATTCATTCACAAGTGCCAGATTACACATCCAGCCGAGCAGAATAAGAACCAGGAATAGCCTCAGCTTTGCTACACAAAACTCCCTTTTCTTCACAGTCCAATATAATACTGAAGATTAGCTTTACAGCTCATGCAAGGTAAATCAAAGCCAGCTCTGCAGCGTGTCTGTGATCAACTAGATCCATTAGGAAATGGATTTTAGTTAGATCAGTCTAAAATGAGATTACATTAGGCTCATAGTGGGAAGTTGGGTTTCAGCAGCACAGCCCTGTAGTTTCTGTGCTAAGCTCAAAATAACACAGAAGTATCCATCGCAAAATCCATATTAAACTGAAAACACGCATGCCAACAGCCAGCCCCTGACAACAGCTACTACATTCCCTCCCAAAGTTCAAGGAACTTGCTCCATCTCCTCTGAGAGAGGCTAGAGCAGTGGTTTGGGCACAGTCATGCACTAAACCTGGCCTAAAGCTTCTATGAACTAAGGCAGAAGGGCTTAAAAAGGACAATGGTGTAAGCAATACGGATGGAGAAATGGTCTCGATCCATTTCCATCACACAAAGTGAAGGAATTAGTGGGAATGCTCTCCACTTAAGGGTGGGTCAGGCAGACAGACTTAAATAGGAGGGGTTCAAAACCGTTTGGATTATATCCTCTACAGTACAGAGGAAAAGACCCAACTCCCCCAAAAATAAACAGAACATTGTTCCACTGATGGAAACTGTCTGAAGTCATTGCTTTCCTTTGGTTGAGGTTTTTAAAGCATCAAAGGAGGCAGAAGCACAAGTTAAAATTCTTATAGTGTTTAAAAGAATATAAATACAGTATTTGACCGTTTTATTCTTCACCTTCACTTGCTTTGCCAAATATGCTTACCCAAAAACAGCACATTACAGAACACCACTGCATCACAAGCATTAAAAACAAAAAAATCAGTGAATTTTAACATTTTACAACAAGTAACTCAAGCCCACCTTGAAATCCTGGGTACCCCTAGCAAAACCCAGTCAGTCACATTTCAGCATCAGACTACAAAGTTTTATTAGCACAGACACCATTTGCTCACATTGTCAATAATAAACCAATGGACAGGAGAGGAAAAAAAGAAGTCTTTAATCCTCCAGTCTTCCATAAAAATAATGCTGGATTTTCAACAAAATTAGTTGTCTTTAAAGTTATTATAGTCACTTTGGCATACATGGAAAACTTTATATGCTCTTAGATAGAAAACCAGTCATGCTGTTGGGGAGAAAAGTTAATGGGTGGGATTTAAGCAATTTTGCTACTCAAAATAATAAAGCAAGACTTTCCTCTTTTGCCAGTGTACTGCTGTTGAGTTTCCCAAGGATAACCCATAGATTTTGGATTCTACGACCATAACCTCTAGAAATCTATTTCTAGGACCTGCACTTTCAAGAAAAGTGTGATTGATTTAACAAAATTAGCACGGTAAATTGAGTGAGCCACCAAGTGTCAGGTTAAACCTAGAGATTATACCTGCCTGAGCATCACTTCCACAAAGTTTTCAGCTTGGAATGAACCTCTGAAGAGAAAACAGACTGCCCCATTCCACACACTCTCTCTTAATCTATTAACTATTGCAGCTATGGTTTTAAAATTCTAATCAAAGAGCAGGTAGAGTTAAATTAAAAAACCAAGATTTCACATTATATTAACTATGTCACACCTCATTTCCCAGTCCTAATCAACACAACGAAAGTAATTAACGAGCTAACACGAAGAGTGACCAGCATTACTGATGTTAGACAACTTATTACAACAGGAGCAGCACTTGTTCCTCTGCTCTGCAAATATGCAACAAGCCCAGAGCCACGTTCAGAGATTAGTAAAATTAACACTGCAATCAAAGTGACGATAATAAAGGTAAGGAGGTTATAAAACAGTTGGAAATCCACATAAAGGGCAAGAAAGCAAGGAGAGAAGCAACAGAGGCAGAAACTCTTCCGTACTTTAAAGACAACAAAAGGAAGAAAGACACAGAAACTAAAGGCCTCCATTAAGAAATTTTGCACAGATCATCACTTAATTAAACAAACTATTCAAAATGCAGTGAGCTTAACACCAAACACAGTACTAGAGTAAAATAGTCAGTGGAATAAACACATGCAAACAAGAAGATATACTCATGTCCACATACGAGAGGCAGCACAGCGTTCAGGGAGGACACAGAACAAAAGGACGAGACCCTTCCAGCTCAAACCACCAGAAACAAACCAGGAACCAGTGTCTCTCTAGCACAGCTATCTCCCAGAGTGGCTGGCTGTCACAGGAAAACAAAGGTCCATTCTCAAGCGATGAAGAAAGTACTTCCACCACTGAATGACTTTATAAGCAAGAGGAATCCAGCTGTTGCAGTCTCAAACCATACAAAGACATTTATTGTCCCAATGAAAGAGGACAAAGAGTTCTAACAATCAAAAATAGCATGCAGGCTGTGAAAGGCCAGGGATTTGCCCATCAGTATATTAAGTTTACCAATTTAGGAGGACTGAGGACAGAAAAGTAGCAGGGCTACGTGTCCAGTGCCCAATGCCAAGAAAAACAGAACTGTGGGTTACAATTTGCTTACCTTCTATAGAAGGGGCCTGGTCCACAGCCGCATATAGCATCTCTTTCAAAGCCTGAAATGAGAGGCAGAGGACAAGGAATACTGTTAGTATTAAAAGAGAAAAAAAAATTACACTGTTTTGATACGCCTGTTTGAAAACAAAAGCAATTAAAACCCTTTTATCCTCCAGACTGGCACAGAAAGCTTTGGTACGTGATGTCAACGCTATCACATGTATTTCTGTTCACAAAAGAAACAGGTTCATGTTTACTGACTGCTTTGTCTAAAGCCTGTTATCTTACTAATCTATAAAATTTATTCCAACTGTACATTTCAACATCTTCCTTTGGAAAAATGACTCGCAGTTGGTAGGATGCTAAAGGCTTTACATTTAAAAAAAAAAAAAAAGAAATAAAAACAAATCCTAAAGTGTTGCGTGACACAAAGGAGTTTGTCACGGCAAATGGAGGAAAAGCAGCCTCAGGGATTTCTTATCACTGTTGTACAGGAGCACAGAAATACCCATACATTCTAAAAGCTGAAGACAACATGATGAAGGAGATTAGGGAACCAAGGGTGACAGCCTCCTCTCGAGGTGGGAACTGAAGGACAACGTTAACACCAGCCAGAATTATTAACCAGGTCTTCAGGTCCTGGAGGCACCGTGAGCTGCCTCCCAGAGAGCACAGAGCAGCCACTCACCCACACCCAGAGTGATGGTGCAAGAGAGGAGCAGAGCAGCAGCAGGTCCACGAGCCAAGGGGGTCCTGCAGACACACACAGACCCCTGGCAGGGACCCCTCCTGTCACCAGAGCCACGAGGGAGGCACCACATCACAAACCTCATCACTTGCAGCTCCTTCCTGGAAGGCCTCTTTCCAGGCAGTTGTTAAGGTGCTGGTATTATTCCACACACAGATTAAAGATTTGCTCGTTCACATCAAATAAATTGAATTCAGATCAATGACTGAAGGAATGAGGTGAGTCCAGGGGAGGGTCACAATGATGACCAGAGGGTTGGAGCACCTCTGCTATGGAACCAGGCTGAGAGCTGGGGTTGTTCAGCCTGGAAAAGGCTCCAGGGGACCTTAGAGCCCCTTCCAGTGCCTAAAGGGGCTCCAGGAGAGCTGGAGAGGGACTTTGGACAAAGGCCTGGAATGCCAGGACAAGGGGGAATGGCTTCAAACTGACAGAGGGCAGCTTTAGATTAGATATTAGGAAGAAATTCTTCCCTGTGAGGGTGGTGAGGCCCTGGCACAGGTTGCCCAGAGAAGCTGTGGATGCCCCATCCCTGGAAGTGTTCAAGGCCAGGTTGGATGAGGCTTGGAGCAACCTGGTCTGGTGGAAGGTGTCCCTGCCCATGGCAGGGGGGTGGAACCAGATAATCCTGAAGGTCCCCTCCAACCCAAGCCATTCTAGGATTCTACGAGTAACCTGAACCATAATTTTGGAACCACAAGCGACCAGGAAGGACCCGTTCCTAGTGCAAAGTGATTTGTTTACACACCCCTCACATCTTAATGCCCACGCTGAACCTGAGTACTCTCCACTACTGCAAAAGCCAGATCTTATTCCCTCACTTTTAAGCCCACAGAAATCTAACACACAAAAGTCGTTCAGGTCTTCTTAGCTCCTGTCTATTCTGCTTGATTCCCAACACATCCCATACTTCTGTAATCCTGCAAGATAGTAGATGCAGAGGTGTGTGTAATAGTCCCCCAGGACAAAACCTCCCAGCCTAAATGGCAAATCCCCTACTACCTTCAAGGCAAAAACCACAAACTCAGCAGCAGGGAACTGAGCACTGTTGTAACACAGTGGTTACGATCCTGCTAGGTAAATACAAGGTCTAAAGGACATGCCTGTTTATCACAAGATATCCAAGGTGGCTGGTTACACCAGCAGCCCTGGCATCTCTCAAAGGTCTGGCTCCTGAGTCCACAGAGGTCTCAACAAAGGTCACTTGCATAATTGTTTTCCTAACTGAGCCACTGTTGAATGATCCTCATTCCAGCAGCACAGCTCTCCTCTATCTGTGGTGCTTGTCTAAAATTCCTCAGGAACACTGGCCACTTCAGTCCCTCTGCCCCTGTGACTCACTGGTCAGCAGCACATGATCTGCCTCTGCACACCAAGTGGTCAAAAAGTCTTCCTTCTTTTCCATCCCATTCGTCATCCTTGCCTACCTGTAACTTTTTCCATGAACCATAACCAAATGGCACAGGACAAACAAACCAGAAGAGACAGCGGATTGAAAGTCACTGCAGCAACAACTCATCTCTTAACTGACCCAGAGGGAAACTCAATGTAATTGCTATCTCTGGCTTCATCAGGCGTTTTTTTAAAAAGTAAATTAAAAAGGACAACATAGACAGGCCTGCACTAAACAGTCTTGAAAGCTGAAGGTGTCAGTCGTCCCACAGCCCTCTCCCTGTGCAGACTGACACAGTACAATCTGGCAGCTGCAGGGCAGCAGATTTTGTTACTGCTTTCCTGACCTATATAAGTAAACCAATAACCTGAAAGTGAAAGGCTCAGTGCTCCTTCACACCTAAAGCATTTAGTCCTCTAGATGACAGAATTTTAGAACTGATTGTTTACAAAAGTTATCCATCACTGTCAACGTGAAACATTTAATAATTACTTTCTGCTCTCAAACTAGACAAAAGGGGTTATTTCCTTGCTTTAGATTGCGCTACTGGTACACCTTGCACCCGCAGTAAACTTGTGCAAATATATAGGAGAGAACAACAAAAAAAAAGCAGAAAGAAAACACTTAAAAACCCAACTGTCAAACCTTAACAGTGAACAAAATCAAGGACAAAAACCTTAAACCACTGTTTCAAAGGAGTCTTTCAAACCACTTATGCTCCTCTAAGCTCGTCCGCTAACAGCCCGAAGGACAAATAGTGAAATAGCACAACAGATTTGTGTCAGGAGGTGGCAAGCCTGGGTGTGAACTGCCGATCATGAAGCTGGGTTTGACAAGCAGAATTGGCCACCTCCCAAAAGCTGAAAGCCTGTTTCTGGAAGACAGACTCTGAAGGCAAGCAGGCAACCTCAGTGATCAGTTTCCTTTCCCCCACCTACTTCCTGCTGCAGGTTGTGACTCGGAGAAATGATGCCTAAAACTTAGCAACCTGTCTCCTTTCTCCGACAGTAAAAGGACTTAAAAGCTGGTGTCTCCCTAAGAGGGAAGGGAGGTCACCTGCTCATACCTTCACCCACCTCTCCCACGAACTTGGCACCTGTAATAACTGCTCTGGTTCTCCTCCTTCCCCAGTTGCTGCGATGTCAAAGGTATTATACACTTTTTCTATAAAAATACCATCAGACTTCTGCAGATAAACAAATTCAGGCCAGATTAACTGCAACCAAACAGCCATCTGGCAACAGTACAACTCAGTTGTACAGTTCCATCAGCTGGACGTGCAGACACACACTTACATTTAGAAGTCTGAGCAGACAGAGCAATGCTCTCCTCCTTTTCCTGAAAGCACTCCAGAAATGGACACAAAAGCAAAGGAAATCAGCAGGGCTTGTGGACAAACAGAGGACTAACAACCCAAAAACTTCACTGCATCAAAAATGAACAGTGAATGTAGCAGAGTATGCTCTCAGAACAAAAGCATAAGCTGGAATTCGTCTAAGAGTTACCTGAATTTGCTCAGTACTGACTACGTGGAAATGAGAATTCAGTTGTCTGACACAAAAAGTTGGGATTTTGTGTGTTTTCATGTTTTTCCTTTACACAAAAGGAACTGAAGGGTAAATGAATGGTACAAAACTTCAGGTTTTAAGGCAAGAAGTGCACTGAAGCAGTGCATGCCACAGCAATAACTGCTAGGAAAATGTGACTCACTTTACAGAACAAAATACACTGCCAGATCCCCTAAAACAAGGTGAGCAAACTTTTTCCCGTCTGCTGCCAGGGTGAGGCACATCTACAGGTCACTGCCCTGTTGCACAGTGAGAACCTGCCTGCTCCACACTGCCAGATGCCCCAGTACCTGTGTGAGGCAGCCAGCACCCCTAAAATCACTGCTCCTCTCTGCTGCACAGAGAAAGGAGCAAGTACAGAAGACTGAAGCATTACTTGTCACAATTAGGAAGATTTTGGATGCCAGCCGTTGCAATCGGGACCAAAGTTGTTTAAAACTTTGGCATATTTGACATCTTTAAGAAGCATTTCCACAATTTAAGTATTTGTCGATACATTGTTCTAAACTCAATTGCATCCAGGGCGTAGCCTGATAATGACATTCAGTGTTCCAGCAGGGAAGACACCCCTTTACACTGGGATTGTGTATTCTGTTATTGCCACTGGTCCTCACATAAAGGCCTCCCTGGTTGTTTGCACCACCTTAGTTTTCCAGAACCGTCAGCTGGGGATGGATTTTTCATAGTAAATGTGACACCTCCAATCTGCATCATTTCATGCAATCTTCAGAATGGAAGTTTGGAATGGAAAGTCAAATCAAGTCAATCAAGGCTTGTGTGACGTTGACTCAGTCATGGTAAATGTCTTTGGGAAAAGTTGAATGAAACAGAATAGCATTCATTGCCACTTTTCCTCTTTTCTCTAAGCCAAGTGCTCTTTTGTCAAAAAGCAGATCTACAGTAATGGTCACTGCAGAGCTTCTGCTGAAAGAAAACATAATCTAAGTCTCACCTATCAAAATAAATCTTTTTTTTGCCTCTTTAAAGAAAACTAATGGATTTTTCTCTCTCCAAGCTCTCACACTGACTGAGTACCAGCCCTAAGCCTGGGCAACTTCCATACTTCCTACAAGCACACTGCAAATACTCAAACGAATTATTTTTGGAGGGAAAGATCCCATTAATGGTAAGAACTTTTGAGGACTGTCAATTGATAAAGACCACCTGAAAGTGAAACTGCATTTTTAGGTATTGAAAATACATCAGTCTCATTACTCTTTCTGATGTTAGGAGCTACAGATTATACCCCTCTCCTGGTTTGAGTGGCAAAGTTTCCTTTGCCACTTCCCAGACTCACTCTGAATCCCATCCAAGGATCTCACAGGTGTCCTGGGTGTTGCCATGCCCTAGGGCTGACTGCAGGACTCACCTGCTCTCCAATGGAAATAACTACAAATATCAGAGCAGAAAATTAAGATGAGGCCATGTAAGCTTTATGATACAGAATGACTTAAAGAAAGCAATTTCTACCTCATCTTTTAGTCCTTTCATAGGGAATGGATTCATACTGAAAGAGAGCAGAATTAGATCAGGTATCAGGAAAAAAATCATCCCTGTGAGGGTGGTGAGGCTCTGGCACAGGTTGCCCAGAGAGGCTGTGAATGCCCCATTCCTGGAAGTGTCCAAGGCCAGGCTGGATGGGGCTTGGAGCAACCTGGTCTGGTGGAGGGTGTCCCTGCCCATGGCAGGGGGTGGAATGAGATGATCTTTAAGGTCTCTTCCAACCAAACCCATTCCAGGACTCTGGAACATGACATCCTGGAAACAGGAAGAATCTTTTCAGAGTTAAAAACCTACTCAAGAAGATCTCTCACTCCAAAAGGGCGGTTACTGCTTTAATTAAGAGGGAAAATATATAAACTGTCAGATGAAGAAACATTACAACGCTACTAAATTTACCAATAATGTTTTAAAACATTACTGTGACACATTCTCTAAGCAGTATTGCACACAAGTAACACAGGCAGCATTTAACCTCACATTTGCTAATCCACAACTGGGGATTTTTCTGGACAAAGGAGGGCTGGATGCTCTTTGCCTCAGGTATAATCAACAAGTAAATTGAGGTAGTGCTGGGCTTTTATGCACTGCACCCACACGACCACCAGTTACTGAATAATAAATGCCAGGCTATTCCATCACTGTAATATGCATGAGCAGGAGGCTGACTCACATCCAGCCAGCTGCAACAAGGCAAACAAAGAGTTTAAAAGTTATTGCTAAAAAGGAGGGTGAGGTTTTTGTTTTTGTTCACTCTACATTAAGCTGTCTATCCAAGGAGGAGATTACTTGAGGTTAGAAGGAGTAACAACTTGAAGGAAGTTTTTATTGAAATCTACATTTTAAACTGGGATGGGGGAAGGGAGAATGACATAATAATACTGCCCTAGTTAAAACAGCTGAAAATTAACCTCCTATAATGAAAACAGTGGCCGATGAGCAGCAGAGCTCTTCACACATTAATCAAGGTGTCGTAGTTCACTAGGTCTCCTTACCCTCTCTCCACATCTGTTTGCTCAGCATGCAGCCAGATCCCTCACCCTTTTATTTCCCACTTGCCCCCCCTCCAACCCACCCCCAAACCTTCTCTTAGGAAGATATCCAAGTTTTCTGTTTCCAGGAACAGAAGACAGCTCTCACAGGGATAACCCATCAGAGACATGATGCAGAGCTAAGCTGGTTCTTTATTTTATCAAGACAATGGTTTTCCTCCTTCTCAAAGACTGATGCACTATTTGGCCATCCAGCTCTCCACATAATTCAAGGAGATCACAATATTGTTGTAAAGCCAAATCCAAGTGCAGTTTTTATTTAAACATCCGTTCCTCTGCAGTCAGGTAAAGGAAAACAAAGGAAGAGTGAAAAGGGCAGATATAAACTTTTCAAGCTTGACATTATAACAAAGCAAGCTAAGATAAATGTGGTTTGCCTTGCAAATGCAGACAGATTAATAGGGATAGTATAAGTAAATTGCTATTATAGCCCAAGGGAGAAAATACAGGCCTTCAAACAATAACAAATGTTGCATGGTTTTCACTGAGTCAATCAGTCAAGAAGTTTTGCTGATCACGGCTGTCCTATAATCAGCTTTCCGTTGTCTAGATTTAATTATTACTTGTGGAAAAGACCAGCACCTGCCACTTTTACTGCTGACGCTGAAATAGGAAATGATTTTACTACAAATAACCACCTCCAGCTTCGTCCAGTTAAACCCAAGCCACGCACCGATGTGATAAATCTGAAACGAAGCAATCAGCATGACCTTTAGCAGGCTGGTGCGATAAAGCCTGAAAAGCTGTATTCTGCAGGTAATTCACGATTGATGCAGCAGAACTTGGTGTAAACAGAGCTCATAAAAACCCCGTTTCGAGTGTGAAACAGCAAGATGCAGAACCTTATTTTAAAAATATCATAAAATGGGAGTTGGTGGGGGTTTGGTGTCCTGTTTTGGGGGGCTCAGGTGAACCGACAGCGGTACCTGTGGCCCCCGGCAGGGAAGGGAAGGCGCTGGGAGCTGCCCAGCCCGGCGGGATCGCCCTTGGGAGGCCGGGAGCCTCTCAAAGTCACCGCTCCTCCGCCGCCGGGGCCGAGAACCGGCGCCGGTGCCGAACCACCACCGGGGCTGCGGCGGGGCCGGGGCGGGGCGGGGGCTGCCCGCTGCCGGGCACCGCACCGCGCGTGTTCCCCAGCCTCTGTCCCCCGGCAAGAGGTTACCGGCGGCAATGACTTCATTAATTAATTCATTAACAAGACACCCGAGGGGTGCAGCGTCCCCCGGCGCGACGGACACACACGCTGCCTTTCCATCAGGACCGCCCCGCACCCCCGCGGCACGGGGGGCACCGGGAGGCACGGCGGGGCCGGGGCCGGTCCCCGCACACACGCCCGGGAGCGGGGCCGTACCTCATACTGGATGTACTGCTTCCGCCACTCGGGGGTGATGTGCGCCGCGAGGTGCTCGGCGAACTTCATCCTGCCGCCGCCGGCGGGCCGGGGCCGCGCTCGCTCCGCGCCCGCAGAGCCGCCTCGGCGGCGCCTGGCTGCGAACGGGCGTCGGTAGTGGGGGGCGG
>WBMZ01001497.1:0-34652 GCA_013400975.1 Atrichornis clamosus
TGTCTCCCTGTGCCACTGGGGTAAGAGGTAGAGCTGGGGAGGGGAAGGTGTTTCCTAAAGGCTTATTTTATTTCTCATTATCTTGCTCTGATTCTGTTAGTGTAATGAATTCACTTTCATATCTTGAAGTTGAGCCTGTTTTGCCTGTGGTGGTATTTGATGAGTGAACTCTCCCAGTCCTTATCTCAACTCATGAACCCTTCGCTAAATTTTCTCCCCTCTGTCCAGTTGTGGGGGAGTGAGAGAGCAGCTTTCGTTGGGTGCCTGGTCTCTGGCCAGGGTCAATCCATGACACCTGCATGCAGCTTGCAAAATTCAAGACATTAAGAAAAATTGTACTAAAATCCACTAACAATCTTGGTGTATGTGTTTTCCACTCTAAAATCTGAGCTGATTTTTCCACTCCTGTCCCTGGGAGAGATGCTGTTTCCTTTCAAACCATTCAAGACCTATGTTTCTTCTCCCAGCTTCATGGGGCTATTCTCATTCCTTCTGACTATAACATAAGAAGAATTGAAATATCTCTACTTTATATTTCCCATTTTGACTTATATAAGAGAGAAGGACAATGGGCATCAGTCTCTTCATTACTTAATTTAAGCCCAAAAGCCAGATTTTTCAAATATGCTAAAAATTCTCCGTGGAAGTGAGAGGACAGCATTTTCAAGTGACTAAGTTTCAGGGGAGTTTCCATAGTTTGTCAGATTTTTTTTTTTCTTTTTAAGAAAGGACAATATAGAATTTGCCTTAGTAGTAATTTTGTGCTACTCTGAGTACTGAAATTTATAGTTTACTCGGAGAGCACTGAACAAATACAGGTCTGGGCAGGTGCCACTGACACCACAGACAACCATCTTTTAAAGTAAATGCTTACTGGAAAACAGGCATCAGAGATTTTCTTCTTGGGGCATGGAAATCAGAAGAGCTGTCTTATACTAAATAATATGGGGTAGATTTTGGTAAGGGTGTTGATGCAGCACCAAATACTCAAGTTGTCTGTATCAGTTTGGAAGAGAAGGCATTTCAGCAGCAAACAGGCAGGTATGAGGTCCTTTATTACCCACCTTGCTCAGCATCCATCATCTTTCTATGTAACACACATTATTTTCTGCCAATACTGTTGCATTCCTAGAGGATGATTAGGGAAAAGGCAAATGTTTTCAAACAGGCTTTCAAAATCCCCATCAGACATACATGATGGGTAACAATATCCGTACAACGCCTGCACTGGCACTGAAAACCCTCTGAAAGGCAACCTCAAGGTACAATAATTTTAAGGCTGTTTACTGATGACAGTTTGACACCGATGCTCATCATTGATTTTGGTCAGACAGGGATACAATATTTGGGAAGGGGGTTTGCAAAATGCTTTAATGTGTATACTAAAATGCAGCCACTGAAACACAGCCATGTGCTCCCAGCACCTAGAAAATTTGACAATCTTTTAGTGCAGCAACTGAGAGAGATCACCTTGGACCATGAGAAGTGCATCAGTAATCAGCATGACCTAATATATTTGGCAAGTTTCCCAAGGACTCCAGGAGATGGATATACTCCTCTTCAGAGCTCCCCCTGTGGGACTCCAAACTTGCAAGCACCATTTTTGTTATTTTCCCCAAACTCACTCTTTTTCCCATCCAGTACCTCCTATCTATTCAGAAGTATTTCCAAAAGCCCTCAGGGCTCTTTTGCACCCAAACAGCACTGGGGGATCCTGTAGACAGCCTGCTAAGCAGTCATTCAGGGAGAAGGACACTGAGCTTAAGACCCTTAAAATGGTCCCTCTTTCTGAGTGTGGTAGCTTTCAGACTGTGGTAGATATATAGACAGCACCCTCTCTCTTGCTCTCTGCTGGGACAGCTTGAAGCATGTTGTTAAGGAGCTTGGAATAAAAGGACAGAAAATGTTCTCCGTTTTATGGCTTAGGCCTGGATCTATGGCTACCATAGCAATCAAAGCATTTTGAAAGCTTCCAAAAAACTACAACATGTCCTCTTAGTCCTTAAACAAAACTCAAAGAAACACTTCTGGTTGATTTTATCTCCAGCCCACTGGAGTGTTTGAACTCAAAACCAGACTTTTGCTGAACATGCACATGTAACCATAAGAGCTAAAATTTCCTAATGTGCAAAAGTATCTGTTTTCATCACCTTTAAACATCTGACCTTCAAATATGGAAATTTTTTTACTATGTAAGGAAGAATGGATATATGGAAGCTTTTTCCATAGTGAGTTCTTCGAGTTCTGTGATGATTTTCCCAAGCAGAACTACATAAACTCAAATTTCACAGTCAAAAAGGGGGCAGGCTGAACTTTATTACCAATTACAATACCTTTGATGACTCCATAGTAGTCCCAGATAAAATCAGATTAGGGAACACAAGTTCACATCTTTTGAACTGGTAAGCACATAACAATTACTTACTAAACAATTAAAAATTATTAATTATACCACGGATGTAGGCCTTGCAGGGCCTAAAGAATATGTGCTGCTTTCTCTTGTATATGCTCATTAATCACAGTCTGCTACTGTAACTTTAATGAATGTTTATCTTATTTTCTTTGTGTAATCCAATTACTTTTGTTTTTTTAACCATCGTCAGGGATCTCTTTTTTTCCGGCATCCTGCCAATCAGTCCCCTTTAGATGTGAACAATTCAATTCATTATCATTAGGTTTCTCTTTTTAATCCCACTTCTGGGTGAACCATTGAAAGAAAATCCAGGAACAGAAGTCCTTGCACAGCAGGGGGAATGAAATGTGTTCTGAACACCTGAGCAATTACGTGCAACAGTTCTCCAGAATGGTACTCTAATGTCTTTCTAAACTTGTACCACATTAACAATTAGATCATCTGTCATTTCTGCTTTAGTATTAAATTAATTGCAAATTGACTTTAGGTTTGAGAAAAAAAATTAAACTGCTGGAGTGAATTGAAATATTTTGTGTTTGTTTATGTTTTAATTGGCACATTGCACCTGTCCAAATTATTTCTATGGTGCAGATGCCATTACTACTATCCCAGTTGACAATGGCAACAGCCCCTCATAGTAAAGACAAGAAAAATCACCCCACCAGATTAGCAGATTTAGTGAACAAGATATTTCTAAAACCTGCAGAAGCTTTCATGTATCTCCCACTGACATAGCAAAGGCCTGACAAACCACACAAGGAAGGCAATAGCTGGTGGAAAAGCCAAACTGACCATTTTTCTCAGGCTGACACATGCTTTTCTTCAGAGCATTCTCTTTTCATATTTTCAACATATTTTCTCCTTAAAATAAAGTCAGATTATAATAAAAGCTTTATGGCACAAAATTACTGCAATAACAGAAATTACCTGCAACACTGAAAAACAAAGTATTTCAGCCCATCAAGTTCCCAAGAGTTGGAAATCTTATTTTATTCTTGGCTTTAAGCTCAGACATTTTTCTGACTGACACTGGCCAACTTTCTAACTGCTAGCATGCTACCTGATTAGGCTCAAGTTGCTGCAATGTCCCTCTTGATAGATGGAGAAATATATGGGATTTATTGCTCTTTTAGTCAACATCTTCTGAGAGAGAAAACAGGATAGGTTTGGAAATAACATGATCCCATTGCCTGACAAAGACAATGAGCACTTAGTCATTTGGCCTGGAAAGTTGTAGAAGACATCTATCTCAGTTTGCTTGACTTCTGTTACCGCTCAGAGACAACAAATCTGTTGACAGAGTGACAAATCTAGATAGCAGCTAGCCAATCAGGCTGCAAGTAAGACAGTCTGTCTTCTAAAATCTTACTGGAGACACACACAACTCTGGTAACAAGATCATGGCAGCTTGGTGACTTCAGTCTTGGGAACTGGGAGGTAGTTCTGCTTCAGAAGTTCTGGTGAATTCACCTTCTTGATGGTCAGCACTTCATAAGTGTGTAGAGTTCACAAGTTCCTTCATTTTGTTATCCATGTATTTTTCACCAGTTCTATTCAAGTCTGCAAATATATCCACTTGGCTAGGCAAATATTTTTCCTGCATGCAATACATTCTAGGTCTTTCAAAACGTACTTGACTCTACTCTCATCTCTATCCTGTCTCAGGCACCCTCAAATCAAACAGTGGTACAAGTCATTATTTTTTTACTTCAGTCAGAGGTAGTTTATGCCAATAGTTTTTCATGTCAGCTATAGGTTATTTGGTCTACAGCTGAGGTGATGAGACAAAGACAGATGGGCCCCTCAACATTTTCCAGAGTACTCATGTGAATTATAATTTCACATATTTCTTTATAATAACAAGCCATCAAATTATGTTTTCCTACCTCCTGTATGGTATTAAAGACTCTTCAGTGTGTCATGAGAGAGACCATATAGCTGAACCAAAAGGTGGCAGGGAAAAATGTAGGATTCCCTCTGCCTCTGCCAGTCTTGTTTTTGACTCCTTGTCACTTTGTGTTTTGCTGCCTCTCTGGGGAGCCAAGGGTAAGCTGTCTGTATCTATGGGTAGCAGGTTAACAAAGGTACTTTTTACATGAATTCTAGCAAGAAACAAAGGTGGCCTGGAGTCCTTGCTGGGACTTCAGAATCAGTAAGACTGGGACACATGACACTAGAGTTTTCCTATGCCCAGCTGAAGAGAAGAGGAAGATATTGTGTTGGTTTACAGGCCGTGCTTTGGATTCATGTTTCTTGGTCTATCTGACACACTTCCCTTTCTATGAAGTATCATGGTCAGTGCTTACCAGTTAGTTATCTGTACTAGTTGTTATCTGTACTAGTTGTTATCTCCATCCCTCCATTGTCACTAGGAGTCAAGGCCCCTTCCATCTCTCACATCCCTGGTTCCACCAGCAAGTATTTCTTGCCAGTATGTGCCAGCCATGGGCACTTTCTATGGTAAATGTGCCCTGCTTGACTTTTTCAACACTTCCTTCTTCTTTGGAGAGTGAGGAAGGACACTTCATTGTTTTTTTCTACTTAAAAAAAGTAGATTAAGTTAGCAGTTTCTTGTTGCCATCAAATAACTCATTTATTTAAGGACCTATTTTTCCAAACAATGCATGGACCATGGTTATTTTTAAGTTCAGGCCTGCTATTCTTTCCTGTTGCAGAATAGAAACTCTTTTGCATTTCACTAAGTAGAAAAGTAATTCAGTGGGAGATTCCTGATCAGGATGGATTAGGTATGGCAGGCAAGTCAAAGGCCAGAGAGCAGATAGGAAAAAAAACAAATTGGTGTCCCCAGCTGATTAAGAAACAAGATCTTGTGAAATATACCTGTTTCAGCAAGGAAGAAAGGTAGGTGTTTTTGCAAACTACAACTTCTACTGATTATGTGAAGTGTTTTAGGAAAAGAACACAAAGAGTTCTGTAAACATATCACACCCACTGCTCCCAAGACTTCCATATTAAAACTAGAGTCAGGCCAGATGAGAAAGAAATTATAAACAGGCTTCTCAGGGAATTGTTCTGTGAGCATGACACTTTCATAATGATAAACTAGACAAGGCAGAACAGAGCTGATTGTTTTGTCCCCAGATGCAATAATGTGAATCTGGGAATAAGAAATTGTCCCAAACACAGTGAAACAAGTGGTAAATAACAGTGTAAAAAGACTTAGTTTTTATCACAGTTTTTCTAATTAAGAAACAAAGGGAAGAAAAAACCAAAGGAATCAAGATGTAGGGTTATGTGCAGCTCCCCTAAACTACCTGGTGTCAACATTCTTCTCCTCTCAGGTTTGTGGGTTCTAAAACATGGCTTCTCTTTTTAACTTTTGAAGATAAGTTAAACTTTGCCTTTCTCTGTGAGAGTAAAAATCTCCCTATCAGAAACAATATCTTGTCCATTTCTTCCAAGTGTATCTTCTAAGGATATATATAAAATAAGAAAAAAGAAATCACCTCTCCCCTACAAACCTGAAGCTTACTGCTACAGGATGTTTTACATTTCAAAAGTCTGTGTGAGTTAAAATGCAGTTAGACAACTTCATGGGAAAGGAGGCTCCTCACGCGCTATTAAATGCAGTAGCTCTGCTCTCCTCTGAAAGCTGGAAATAGAAATGGGCAAGTTACTGCACACTTTGTCCTCTTTTACTCCCTTCTTCAGTGCTTCTCCCAGGTAGTATTGGACGGGAGTTAGTGATGTTAATGAACAACTGAGCTGATCCAAATAGCTGATGTAATGTTAAAGTCTCAAAAAAAAATCAGCTGCAGTAAATACTGCCCTGATGTTGTCAGTAGATGTAGCATATTTTTCCTATTAGTGAAAGATTCTGAAACACAATGCCTTTTTTCTCTCAGTTCTTAAAATATATTCAGTATGAACTTTCTGTTTTTGATATTGCAAGGCAAAATGGTTTAACTTCCACTGGAAATAATAATTTTTCTGAGTGACTCTCCTGCTTTACTTCCAGTGTGGGGCCCATGAAAAAATTAGAAAAAGAAAGGAAAATAATCTGTCATGTCTTTAGAATTAACAGATTTATGACCTCACTAAAAGACAGAGTTACAGTAGTCTGAGTTCCAAACTACATATTTATATTCTTGAAGATTTTTTGCTAATTCCCGTTAAGTTTATCCCTAAATATTTTAATCCTGAGGAAATCATAACAGCTTTTGTAAGTTGTCAAAAATCTTCATTGGTGTACTATTTTACTTCAAGACATATTTTCAAAAATCGCTCTGTTTCAATGTATTTATGAGGAGAGGAACATAAATAAGAGGGAAAAAATGTTGACATTCATGAACCTTTTCAAATGCTTATATCTTAAACCATGTGTTCTTTAGCTTTTCCAAACTTCTTAATATACAAGATTTTCTCTGGTGTTTTACAGAAACAGCTGATCATGCAGTATTTGAAGACAGAAGCTAGCCCAATGCTGATGGCCAGATGTGGTGTAATCTTGGCTGGGATTAATGGGATTTCAGAACAGTTCTTGACCTTACTGAAATCGGGTCAGGGAAGGCCAGGTGAAAACAAAAGAGGAGTCCTGCATAAAGAGAGTTGAAACGGTCTATTTGTGAAGGTAATTGCATGAAACCAGGGTTAGAAGGTAGCTGAGCAAAGTAAGGCATGGCTTAATAAAGAACACGTGTGTAAGAGGAGAGGTACAAGCAGGGGTACAAAAATGCATTAAGATTGCTTGAAATTATTGACAAAGTAGTGGAAAGAGAACTACCTAAAGCAGGTGTAAGAACCTTCACAATGTCTTTGGGAAAGGTCCTCTCGCTAAAGACAGTGTTGCACAAGTGGCACCACTGACAGGCAGAGGGGGAATAAATGGCAAGTTTCACAGCAGGAAAAGAGTGAAATCAAGATGCCTCAGTGTCCTGCCCAAGGATCAGCACTGCTCATTTGTATTCTAATGACCTGGAAAAGGAGAGAAGCATGATACCACAAAGTTATTTCAGGTTTATCCTCACAGTGATCTCTGAACTCAAATATTTGGAACAAGTTAATCAGGTAAAGTGATCAGGAACAATGAACTAGAAAATGAAAATCAGCCTTAATGAATAAAATATAATATACATTACAGAAAACTACTCTAATATTAATACATTCCTAATTAATTGTATCAGGTCAAGAAAAGATTCGTTTTAGTTTGAGTGGCTAAAGAAGATCGTAGTTCAGAGTTCAGCAACGTCAAAGTTACTCTACAAAATGCATGCATGTGAATGGCATCTGAAAATACCAAGATTTTATGGTGTTTTGCTATACTCTGAAGATAGCTTTCACCTATAGCTGTATGATCAACCTTATCATGTACGAAAATAAAGATGTAGCAGAATTAGAGGGCTAAAGAACTTCATAATGTTTCTTCACATGTATTATGCCTGAATTGGAAGAAAAAAAAGGGGATTGTGAATTTCAAGACATTAATCTGCAAGACAGCAATAGTAGCATTTAATATTCAGAAAAAGCAGAAGGAGAAAAGAATCATGCTGGAAATGAAAACAGATACAGAATGAAAACTCCAGTAAGGGTGAAGCACTGACAGAAAACTCCGAGCACCCATGAAGGGACAGCATGAAATGCCTTTGGCTGATTTACAAGAAACAGCATTGGTTTTTAACAGAAGTATCTTTTATTGAAAAATTTTAGCTTCACTAAAAAAAAAATCTAACCTGAATAAATGTATACTTAAGTACTATTCACCTGAGTGAATATACTTGAATATTGTAATGGATACAGAGCCATCTACAGCCAGCTAGCAGAGTGGGAAACAGCCTACACAGAAAAGAAGAGAAAGTTAGCTGAATTAATATCTAAAGAGATAAAATTTCATAAAATTAAATCTACTTAGAGGAATAGAGCACTATAAAAATTCTAATCAAAACCAAGCAACTAGTAGCAGGTTTCTGTTTTAAATTAAAGATGTGAAGATGGAAGGATACAACTAGAGATTTCTTAGAAAATGAAAGGTATGATCATGAAAAACCAAGAAAGTTTCTCAGACCTGAAAGCGTTAATGTGACTATAAATCTTTGAATCATTTCTGCAAATAGAACCAAAAATAAGATACTACTTTGGAAAGCAGACAGGAACAAATGTTTCATGACCTGTTGTAGCTGCTTTAGGGTAGAGTAGGAAATGGATGATATTAAGGACTTTCTTGAAGCAGGAAACACAAACTGAATTCTTAAATGTAAAGAAGAAACAAAACAGAACAAACATCCCCCAAAAAATAAGACATACAGAAAACTAATCCAAAGAACAAGATGTGTCACTGAGACATAGTAGCAGAATGTAAGATAAGAAATCACAAGACCCAAAACACAGAAGATACTAAAGGAAAAGAAAATTATGGGTTTGGGAAATTTCCTAGGTTCTCTGACAAAATCAGTACTGTGTCACAGCTTTACCCATCTCACTATTTGGGTAAGCAGCAGTTAAACAATCTCTTTTTCAAAGAGATGATGTGAATTTCCACATATTATGGAAAACAGTGAATGCAAGGAGTATAAAATTAAAGATTGCTTCAAGTTCTGGAGATGAGGTAAAAAAAGGAGAGAAATAGTTACAGGCTAATTGGGCATCAAATACCAAAACTTGAGAGCTAGTATGCATGGCAGGCTATACAAGAATGGCAGTAATATAAAAAATACCAAAAAGAAACCTAGATTCTAATCACATTTTATACTGTAAGGAAACGTCATAATCTTTATTCAATGCACTAATTATAAATAAATATAATGAGATTCATAGTTTCAGAGGCAGAATTATGCCCTGAAAACCAAAAGAATAATAAAATAATACATGATGGATCAGCTAGGCATTGTGTAGCCTTGCTACAATCATTAGAGGGCTCAAAAACCCCAGAAGATTGTTCCATAAGGAACAGAAAGAAATTTTCTGTTACAAAAAACTCACACTGCTCTTCAGAAAATGCCAAGCACAGTCATATTTGTCATCAGGCCATAGAAAAGTGAAAGGAGTAGGTAATAAATTGACTAGAACTATCTGGATTTTTTTAAAAGACAAACTGCCAGATGTAGAATGCACTGTAGTTACACTCAAGTCAGAAGCTATTTAACAGGAAAACTAACAGTAGCTACTCTGCTTGTTGCCATGTGAGGTCAGCTCCCTCGTTTTTCTAATTTTCTAAGATCCTTCGTAAATTCTGAGAGGGAGATCAGAAAACTAACCCATGATTCATATGAGTATTCAAGAGATGAACAAGACAAAACAGATAAAAATGTAATTGTGTTTTCAGAAGAAATAGATCTGAATATTGAGCCAAGGTGGGATACTCATTTTTCTCTACCATCCTTACCGAGTGTGGTATGTTCCTGTGGCAGGACTTTACATGGACTGAACTCCTGAGGTGGATCTACCTACATGATCTCTGAAAAGAAGCTCTAAAAAGAGACCAAAATGTTTCCAATGCTTCTATTAGTGACACCATTAATAATAATCTTCATAATAATTGCAAGAAGCATTCTTTGAGTGAGCTCAAAGCAAGCAGGGAAGACAGAATGGAAACTAAAATGGTTTCTACCATCAGCTGTCTGTCTGTTTTAGTGTCTTTCTCTTAGGCAAGGAATTCAGAGATGAGTTGCAGCAAGCTCTGCCTTTGTTCCCTCTGGGCCCTGCTACATTATTTTCATCCCTTCAGAAGCCTGCTTGCTTGATGTTTGCTCTTTCCTGTGGTCTCTCAATCTTCTGCAGGAGCTACATACTCCCAGATTTATGTGTTTTCTCCACCACACCCTGAGGTCTCCAAACCTTTCTGCCCCAACACAGTCATTTGCTCTCTAAGGAAAGAGGCAGTGTCTCTCTCCATCCCTCTCTCCCATCATTACACTCGATCCAATCATCTGAATTAGTGAGGGTGGCAGAAACTGGAAATACAATCTGCAGAGAGACTGGTCATCACAGAACAGCAGTAAAAATGTTCCATGATTACTTCAAAATCCATAGTTGTGGTCACTGATCTAACTGCGTAGTGTTCTGGCTAGCATTGAGAGCCAAGAAGTCAAAATCAAACAATATTTATGGAGATTGGATGTCTATCACTATTGGATTGTCTAACACTGCTGTGTTAGCCTTAAGGGTAAAAGAGTTGAACAAATATTTTGTAAAATAGATAAGATAAAGTGATGAAAATAGATACGAGAAAGTGATGAAAATCAGAGAAGAAAATATGATGATGTCTTACCAGGTCAATGGTGGGAGGTAGGCCAAAATAAAGTTTCTAACATTTATGAGAAAAGAAAAACAAAGGAAGCAAGAAAAGCAAAAGAGAAGAGAAAATCTTACACAAACTTGCATTTGTGTGTTATACAGCAAGCTTGGGTACTAGGGAATGGAGTTTCTTCCTGCAGATTCCAGTTAACCAGAAAAACTAGGCAGGGCTGGCTTCTTTTTTTTCTGATGGTTGCTCCAAGGAAAGTAGTGAGGCAGGTTTTTTCATTAAAACAGACAAGCAAATAAAGGACAAATGAATGCAAATAATATGGCAAAGCATGCTTTTAAAGAGTGGGTAGGTCTGGATATTTGTTGGAGGAGCAAAATAGCTATTATTAAAATACGTTGGCTCTCCAAATTTTTTTTTCTAATTTACGTCAATAAATGTATGTATATTAACAGCCATATTAAAAGTTTGTCACACTGTGTGTTCTTGGAAACTTCCTCTGGAAAGGTAAGGAGCACAGCATCACTGAACTCACTGATTTCAGTGGTTCCAGACCTCTCAAAACTCAGGAAAGTAGAACAGAAATTGTGTCCCTCCCTTACCTTTCTTCATCACTGGGTAGTTCTGTGCAGGTTTAAAAGTGTGGATGAACAGGCTTTCACTAGTGTGAAAGTCAAACAGCAAGGAAATATTTTCCTTATATTCAACTTTCTAGGGTAATAGTTAATGTTTTGCTCTCAGTTCCTCGAAATATGTCTCAATTTTGACTTTGATCTTGTGATCTTTGCCTGACACCAATTCATGGTTGTTTCTGTGAGATGTGCTATTAATGTTCTCACTGAAGTCAATACAGGGAACAAATGCAAAACCCTAAAAATTTCAATTGCAATAAAGACATGAAGCTTCTGACATGTAAATCAATCAATTCTATCTATCAATTGGTATTTTTCTTTGCATTCCTTTGAGCTATCTCCAAATTCTCACTCTATTTCTGATAATGAAGCGATCAGAAAAGGACGTAATGGTACAGATTGTCACCTGAAATGGACAGGCAACAATGGTCTCTAAGAATACATTTCAACACTGTGCTAAACGGTTTTTTTTCTCCTTGTTGCATGTTTTTCAGGTTTCTTCTTTTTACTAGTTATATATTTATATACATTTTAGGTTATTTTTAATCAGACAGACTGCTTTACTCTTGCATTTTTACATCATGAGTGTATTGAGGATGTAAAGGTCATGTAAAATTAGTTTACTTCATCTTCTCTCTAGTTTTACAAGTCATATCTGAGAGGTATTTTCAGTTTGCTTTGCCACATCTACCTTCAGTGTGCTTTTCAGTCCTTTTTGCATAGACAATTCAAGAAAACATTAGATACAATTGAGCCTAATAGTAAAGTCCTCTTTGCAAAATTTTGAAAAGTTTTAGCAGAAAAATTCTCTATGGGAATAACTATTATTTTCATATTTAAAAAACTTGTGTCTTGAGCATTGTGAATTTACAGTCCTTGTCTATAAGCATAGTGAATTTGTCTTTGCAAGGACTTATTTATGGCAGTACAAAGCACCTCTGTTTTGAGAAGATCTGCCAGGGTTGTATTAGTCATTACAGTCAACAACGCCTGCAGTGCAGGTAGAGCACTAAATGGCTCACTCTGTGATGCTGAGGAGCTCAGTTTGAGCTGCTAATTTCCAGCACTCTTCTAAGGACTACTGGCTATGTTGTAAAACTGAAAGTTCAACATCTATGTTCCAGGGATGGAAAAGAAGAAAATAAAGGAAACTTTTAATGCATATTTTCTCTACCTTCAATGATTTTTTGCTTTTAATTTTCAATTTAGGGATTTTAGATTTTTTTCCCCAATATCTGCAGAAATTATTTATAATTTTAATTAAATTTCAAAAAGGCCACTAATCTGTTTTAATTACTTAGGAGCTTAGCTTTTTCCAAGTTCTCATACACTTTAGCTTCTGTACAATGTGTCTCCATCTCTCAGCGTTCAAAAATTCTCCACTATGACCAAAAGGACTAACAGGAATTATCAAAAGTCATTTGATGAAATTCTATATTCAAAAATAAGATCTTATTGTTATCCTGCATTCCTAACTTACCAGTACAAATTCTAGTGATTCCTCGCTGAACACACAATAAATTTATTGTTGATAACACCTTTGTTGAAGATTGCAGGAATTTATGGTTATACATACACAGAGTTTTGGAAGATTTAATATTTTCCCAACAGTAAAAAAGTGAGTACTTAGTATTTTAAATACAAAAATGTTTACGCACCTACATACGTATAGTTTTATTTTTATTATATGCAAGAATAATTACGTTGGTACTGGACTGGAGTTAAAAAGTCTTTGTGCCTCAAAAGAATGTTGATATATTAGTTTTAGATGGGACCTTCTTTTGCAAATTTTTAAAAATTTGTTTTTTCCTAGACTTAACCCAGGTTTTTAATTCTACCAAATACCATTGCAAGCAACAGTAATAAGACAACCGTTAAGCAACAGGCCCAGCTCTACAGAGCAAATGAGGCAATCTCCAGCAAAAGAGATATTACTTACTGTTGACTGACCTTTCCCTAATTGTGTATACTTTACAAGTAAACCATGGGGACAAGGGAGGTAGGAAGGCCTCTTTTCTGCATCCTTAGAAAATGAGTTTCTTTTTAAAGTGA
This sequence comes from Atrichornis clamosus, assembly GCA_013400975.1. Taxonomy (NCBI): domain Eukaryota; kingdom Metazoa; phylum Chordata; class Aves; order Passeriformes; family Menuridae; genus Atrichornis; species Atrichornis clamosus. Next base: position 13,298 of record WBMZ01001497.1, read on the forward strand.
AACAGCATTATTGATCAAAGCAAAGGGTAACACCATATGTAAAGAAGAACCAGCTGGCAGTCACCTTTCTGTCACTCGCTTACACAGTTCCACACAGACCCACACTTATTAAAAACAGGTCGGATCGGATTCCAGGTTCACCCTGCAAAATTAATGACAACCTTGCAATAAAGTAACAGCATGAATTTGAGCCTTGTAATACAACGTGATTACTAGCGTTTTTATTAGCTGGGTTTGAGCAGCAGGCAAGGCCGGCTGGTATTTGACACAGAAACAGGGATGTTACCAGGTGCACTGCTCTAAAGTGTCACATCAAAGTCACAGCCCTGCTGGCTTGGTTTACACCTGAGCCAATTAGCCGGGGAGATCAGAAGAGGCTGAAAAAGAATACGTCTTCTTATTTTTGTGCTGGAGAGAATCACTTGATCCCAAGTAAGACGATACAAGGGAAACAATAGTAGATAAAGTATGGCAAAGGAGGAAGCAGGCACGAGGCAGGGGAATCGGTGAGAGGCTGTGATAAGAGGACTATCATCAAATAAAAAGCAAAGTGGAAAGTAAAAGTGCCATATGCCTGTCCCTCTCTCAGTGTGTTTGTCAGTCTTTTGTTTGCAACAAAGGGGCTAATTGAAATGAAACAATCTCCAGTCTGTTTGCTGGCACATCAAATATGCTGTAAGATCTGCTGGTTCTTGCTTCTCTTGAATTATTGAAGAAGTATAGCTTCTAGAGAAAAAAAAAAAGTGTGGAGTGATCTTCAAAATACACTGCTTTTTTTTTTTTTTTATTGAGATGAATTTTGCTTTTTTTAAGTGATCTCTTCTGGCTTTCCCAGATTTTGTTTAGAATAAGGTAATAAAAGGCCTATACAAAAGAGGTAAGAACTTCAGCTGCAGTGGTTAACTGGGGTACTTGCCTTCCAAGTTAAGTGTCTGAGCCTGAATCTTCAATAACTTGGAAATGACTTTAGCGTGACAATCTCTGTCCTCTGTCTCTTCCTGCAGGAAAGCAGGTTGTCAGCTGTGAGTTTTGCCCTCTTATATATGCAAACAATTTAAGAAAACAGAAATGGAAACTATTTCAAGGTTGCAAAACCAAAAAAGTATGATTTTTTTTAAAACAGTTTATTTGGCAGTGACATTCTCATTATATAAACATGAAAAGCAAATGTTGCTGTGTATTAAGGAAGACATAAAAAGATTCAGAATTTAAACAAAAACTGACCTGGGTAAAGTTGAAAAGCTGAAATACCTGAAAAAGGTATCTGCAAATCCTGTGTTTTAGCATTCATTAAGTTATATTTTAATTTTTTCCCAAATCACCTAGAAATCAGATGAAATAGAAAAAGCAGGTATTTCCAGAACTCTTTTACATGGAGAAGAATTAAGAAACCCTTAATTAAATTAAATTTGATCTCTGTAGGGTATGAATTGCAGGTGAATAATTTCACTTTCTCAAGAGACATCTACCAGAGAAGATCATCACATTTATTCCCAAAATATCTTCTCTCCAGCATAGATTTTCAATATTTAATTAAAGCTATTATTGAAACCAATTGAAGCAATCAGAATTCCAGAGCAAGTGAGTCTGTAAGGCAGGGTTGGGAAAGAAGTAAAGCAGCTTTTTCTTACCCTAGGATCAGAGGGACAGATTAATGTCTCTTATGAAGAAGCAGATTTCTAGTTGGGTGTTCTCTTTGTCATGCAGTGGGAGATGACTTCAAGGAGCTGAGGCCCAGAGCAGCCATGAGGCAAGGGGATGCACTAAACCAAGAGGCTGATGGTATTTTCAATACTCTGGTCTCAAAAAGGGTGGACCATTGTGCCAGTGTAAGGGACACAGTGCACAGTGTATGGGGCAAAGAGCAGCAGCCTAGATGCTGCTGGGACAGAAAAACTGTGGGATCTGACCTTTTCCCTGTACTGTTTGTGGTTTCCAGACAAAGAGTTGTTAACCCTCTCTCCATTCTTCCCTAAGTCACCTGAGGAGCAGCAACAGCTCCTCAGGAATCCCTGAGAAGGGTGGTTCCTACAGCCCATGCCTGAGATTTGAGTTCTCAACCTCTCTGACTGCTGGAAAGCTTTATAAAAGATGGGTGCTCTTGCTACATCCAGGGCAGAGTGTGAGTGAATTACTGTGAGTATGAGTCTATCTCACAAACACCTCATTTTCTGCACCTTGCATTGCTTTGTCTAGGGATATGTGGAATAAAAAACTCCACGAAGTCAGCCTCAAGGACCAGGAAAATTCTTGTCAGTATGTCATGCCCCTAAAGTGACACAGGTAAACCTTTACCTTCTCAGTCCTTGTGGGTGTGGGCTCCTCCACTATGTCTATACCGATGTGGGAATTTAGATGCCTCAGGTTTGATGACCTACTGCAACATGTAAATCAGGGTGCTTCAATTGCACATAGGAGCACTATTGTATCCTTAACTTTGGCACAGACAATTGTCCCTCATCTTAATAGACCTGGAGCCTTCCCTGGAAGGGTTCTTTGCCGCTTTGCACCTTTTCAGGTCGGGAACGGAGTGCGGGGGGACAAGGTCGAGGCGCAAGGCAGCCTTCTGAGAAGCGACCCTCGTGGAGCCACTCTCAGGGGTTCAATCACCCCGGCACACGCACTCCCTGCTCGGTAGGTGCAGGCACGCACGCACACACTCACAGGCCAAGCGAGCCCATGGAGACAAAGAGGCGGGGCTCTTTGTGTAGTGTTCTGAGCTTTAACTGGGATCCACACCCAAACAGTCCAGCTACAAAAAGCCAGCAGACAGCTCGTACAGGTGGTTTTATAGGGGGGTGGAAAGGGGTGGAGAGAGCATCAGGGTCCAATGGGGTGAGGGTCCAGGGGCAGAGATAAGGTGGAGTGACAGGGCTACATCCAATAGGGGAAGGAGTGGGGAGGAGAAAGGGAGCCAGCACCACTGGGGAACTGAACAAGGGAGAACTTTCCAGAACTGGGTAAGGGTTTGCAAATGATTGACAGAGGGATTAACATAATGGGGTGTACACCAACCCGGAGGTAAAAACCATTACATTAACTTAGGAGGAGAACCATAAGGCAACACCATAGCTTACACGAAAGCGGGGGAAAACCCTAAAACAGTGGCAGTTTCAACTACCACAACAGTTCTTGTTCTGTCAGGATTATTTCCCTCCTTTAGGATTTCTGTCAGTATCCTTTAGAATTCTGTCTGAACATGTTCTCAATTGAAATATAATGCAAGGGTAAATCTGGTGGCTCAAGTTGCCGCCGTTATACAAACTGCATTGTGTAAGAAATGTGAATTCACCCATTTGATTAATTTTACACAATTAATATCAGTTTAATCAAGAGATTAATCAATTTCTCTAGCATATAGAATTGATCACATTTAGGTGTGAAATCATCTTGCTTCTTTGTTTAATGCTTTTGCTTTGTATAGCAATTTATACATTTGCAAATTCTTGAATAGAAGTCTTTGAAAATAATTTATTATGATCTTGGCTCAAAGGAACTGAAAATAACATCAAAAATTACAAGGATACATTTTTTTCACAAATTTTTTGAATGTTGGGGGTTTTTTTGTTAAATTTAGATTTTGGAAATATTTGGGTATTTCACTTCTCTCCCAACAAAATCTTACTATCACACATGAATATGCATGCTTGTTTTCCCTCCAATAAGCTTTCATTCATTGGCCACAGTCACCCAAATATGGATGTAGATTTGTATGGCAGTAGATTGTATTTGTATGGCAGTAGATTGTAAGAGAGAATAACTCCTACAAGCCTTGTCAAAATAGACATTGTTAGACATTTGTTATTGTCCCCACTGAAGAAAACGCTCACGTGGAGAGAATCCACACAGAAATGAATCCAGTAAAAACTCCCACTGTGGGAAAACTTCAATCACATTTTCAATCAGAGACTGCACCATCTTAAATGCCAACTTCATCAATCTTTGGTATGAATCCATAAAAAAACAAGTCTCCATGCTTTTTATGCACAGAGAACAGATTCCATGCTTTTTTTTTCCTCTCCAGGTTGTTACTAAATTTCCCTTTGTTCTTTTAGCTTTTCTCGTTGCATATAGAAGAAAAGTGTGAGAGGAGATAGGAGTTGGGGGAAAAGCAAATTATGAAACAACAGATCATGTCCCCAAAATATACTTTAGAATCAGAACTGCAAAAAACTTTACTGGTAAATGTAGAAGTTTTCAACAATTTGAAGTTTGCAAATTTTTTATTCATTGTATAAATATATCCAGGCAACTCCAATGTTTTTCTCATTTGTTTCACTACCTTACTGATAACACTACTTTTATATAGAATGTAACTCTATTTTTTGCAAGCAGCCTGCTCCATTCTACTGAAACAATCTAATTTCTTAGTGCTAAAGTCTAGTTTTTTCAGAGTTATTATCATTATATTAAAACTGAGGTTTTGCTGATTGCCAAAAGTTGTGATGCTTTAAATCACTTCACTTTATATGCATCAACATCTCCTATAGAAAATTTGTTTAAATTAAAGACAAAATATAGTATATATTGTACTACTGCTCAAGTATATTTTTTTAATATAGTCTAAATGAAGACAGAATATAAACAGCAAGATCAGGTTGGCTGGAGTCAGAACCCTCCCAACAAATCAATTAAGGCTCCTCTACTCCCCTTAATGCTTTTAAATTAGATTAACAGAATGCTGACCCTCCTTTAATAAAGCCTAGTTTCGCCCTGTGGTGTGCATCTAGATACTAATATCAAAGAAACAAGTCTGACAAAGGGAGGATAAAACTTACCAGTAGGCCCTGGTTCCCTGCTATTAGGATAATTGCTCAGGCTGTAGAGTTGTTAAATTATGTTAAATATGCAGATTTTTTTTTCTTTTATTGACTGTGTATGGAAAGAACTCACTGCCAGAAACTTTTGTGTATTCCCTGACTGTTCTGCTTTAAAGAACTCAGAACTGGAACTAAATAACAAACAGTGTGTTCTCAATATGAACTAGTAAGAAAAAAAACCACCCTATGCAGCCAGTTGTCTGTCATAACTATTTCTAAACTGTCATATGTCAAAAGAAAACAAAAAAACATAGAAGTTGAAATAACATAAAGATCCAAAAAACAGCTGAAAATAAACAGCTGCATTATATATTTTTTTTAATATATATATAAAATTACAATGTTCATAGCATGTGCAACATAAAGAATAATGGATATCATTTCTGAAAACAGTGTGCTGAGATTTGAAAAAAGATAGTATAGGAGTAAAATGCCAAGTCCAGGAACTCAAGAATTGCAGCATTTCTAACATTATTTTATTATCTTCACAGCCATGTAAATAAAACAGTAATTTCTTTACCAGTTTTGTGATTACATATTCCAAAAGCTTTTCACTAGAAACATTCCTTCAGCACGTACTGGGACTTTGTTAACTGAACTGAACTTGTGGCCATGTCATACTGGAGTCTCTGTCACTATCTTTCTATGGAGTGGTTTTTCCTTGGTATAAACATTCTCTCTGATATTGACTTATTTATGATGATCAGGATGTTTTGGTGAAAAATCCGTCCTCACCTATATGTAGAAGGCACTAGGAAGAATGTAAAAATTTTAGCCACAAGCCTCTTATGTTTTCAAAAATATGGTAAATGAACTAAGTGATATTTTTCAATTGTAACAGAGTGAAAAGTGATTATAAGTTGTGCAGGGCAGACTTATGCACACAGAAAAATTTGGGGGTTTATTTATTGTCCTTTTCACAGTTGGAGATCTAGTTTATATGGACAAATGAACTTTTCACATGAAAAATCAAGACATGGAAGAAAATGTATTGGTGAAAATGAAGCTATGAGTATTCATCTTGAATTAGGTTGGTGTGTTTCTTACATCATTGAAAAGACAGTTCAAAATGGTGGCTTTAAACAGACGTTTCTGTCCACTTTCACACACCTCTAGAAATAACTGACTGGTAGGCAGCCTCAAGCTATTTGTCATACTAAAGAGGCTGATGAAAGGGACCACAAAGCAGTGGTCCCCCGAATTCCTCTAATGACTGTCAGAGAGTTCCCTGCTATTAACACTAGTACTGACTGCCTGCTGAGATAGACATAGGACCATTAACCCCATATACTCCCAGCCTGGATTCATCTCACCAAACTTTGAATGTTTAATGACAGGGCCTCACTTAGGAATCTCATCAACCATGCTTCCCATACAGTCAATAGATAGACATGCTTACCCTTCTGAAAATTAATTACATGTTAAGTGGGCTCAAACACTGCTGGAAGAATGAGTCCAGTTCCTTTTCCCTGAGCCAGGTGAGCCAAGAACCCTGGACTGTGTTCATTACTGAAGACAAGGCTCTGCCTCATTCTGCCACCTCAGGAACACATCAGGCTGTGTCCTCACTGGTGCAGTGAGTTGCTGTCTTCTTCTTTGCTCATTTCAACATGACTTTTCCTTCTGTCTGAAACTTCATACTTCCTCCCACACTGGAAGTTTCTCTCCATGACCAAAGTACTACCTGTTCTTCACAAAGCTGCCCTTTATTGCTGTTTTGGTGCAGTGTTATTTTCCGCTTTGGTAGCATTTTCAGCCACAGGCAGATCCCTTCAGAACAGCATTGACTGTTCCCTGCTGGGTGCTGCTGTCAGCTCTCCAGTGAGCACCTTGTGCTGTTCTTTGGGGTCTTCAGGCCATCTCCACTGACTAGGTTCAAGGACTTCCAGGGAAGTTTATTTGTTGAGTGTGTCATCCTGGGCCGTTGCATTAATTTTTTGGCCCCCTTTCTCTCTATGCATCAGTTAGAGGAACATTTCTGAATTTGTGACCGTGTAATTTAGGGCTGTTGCCTCACACTGCTAGTGGCATGTCCGTATTGGCACACCCTGATTAGAAGTATATTAGTTCCTTCCACCATTAGCTGTGACCTGCTAAGTTTAACTTGACAATGATGGTCCCTGCTGTTCTCAAAAAGAGAACAATGAGAGAATTATTCAAGTGGGATGTATCAGACAGCATCTCAATAAGCATCCTGCATTTCTTCCTTCAGCAATCTGTGAAAGGTGCTCTGGTGAAATGTTAATAGTTGGAAATATTTTAAACAGTCAAACATAAATGTATTTTCACCAGCCTCTGAAATCAACACTGGGAGGGGGATTTGCTGGGATTTTTAATTGTTCCTACCAGTTGGAGCATGCTAGGAAAAAACAAAGCTGAAAAGAAATTAAGCAGTTTATTTCTATATGAAACAAAACACTATATGAGAGGAAGGAAAAAGGACTAAGATGAGGAAGCTTACCAGTTCTTTCTCAGAGCTAAGAGTAAAGTAATCTTCACTTGTAAAATGGCATCACATGATATCAGTAATTATTTAGGCTCTCTCAGAAGACAAATGACATACATTCAGGTGTGCTATGGAAAAAAAAGAAAGGGTTTCCGGTACACGTTCTGATAAAATATTTTAGCCCTAGTCTAAAAATTCTTGGAAAATCAACCCTACACAAAAGATTTATCTAAGCTACTTCCTTAGCTACACAGAGTAAAAGTGGAGATGAATTTTAACATTCTCCTGATGTCCTTGAATCCTGGTCTTCCCTTTAGGGTTTTCTATGTTACAGAGTGAAATGTGGTTAACACAGTCACTAATGCACTTGACTTCCTTATTCCCCTCTGGAACATATTTTACTTCAACAGATGTTTTCAAAATAATTAAATGGTGGTGAGCATGCATTATTGACAATGTCTGATGCCACACTAATGCACTCCACGTTTAAACATTTGTCACCAGCAGGGCTGTGTGTTCAGGAATGTTGTGCTCTTTATAAATAACTTCTGTAAAGAATCTGGATTTTAAAAGGGAAAAAATAGGGAAATTCTGATATCTACTAACTGTTAATAAGCCACGAATGCAACCACCATTCTGTAGCCATGGTAGCTGAAGTTTGGCTGTTATCATTTGTTTGTTGTTCTTTAAAGTAGGAGGTAATGCACCTTGAAGATCCTGTCTTCAACCACTATCAATGAAGGTATTTAGACCCTGAAATGTGAAAGAACAAGTATGTTTTTGTGGAAAATTATATAATGATTGCTAAAATTTCTGGTGAAGTTCTAAATATTGATGGAAAAATGTATGGGTGATATGAATTAAATGGTATTATATCTTGTCCACATTCATTTACACTGAAAAGAAGGGTTTGGTTTTTTTTTTTTTCCTTTTCACTTACATATACAAGAAAGGAAAAAGAAAGGGAAAGGAAAATGAAAACTATCCAGCCATTGCCATTACATTAGTTTCTCTAAAAATTGAGAAAATATCATTACCATACTGTAACAAAATTATATTAGGTGTCCAAGATAAAATAAAGCAAAGTTAGACTTTTTCTCTTATTAGGATTTAATGATATTATTATAATTAAGCTTCTCATTAATTTTTTCGTGCTTTATATTGAGTTACTGTACCCTGAAGATTTGGAATGAAATGATCATATAATTACAGCAGTCCATTTTTAAATGAGGATATTTGGAATGTAGGTTTGCACCCGGGGTTTTCTGAAATTATGAGTAGAATTATAAGAGCAATTCTTTTTTGTTGAACCTCATAATTAGAAAGAAGTGCAGAAAGAATGTTATACTTAAAATTCATGGATAAAAGTGTCTGACGCCCAAATAGAAGCATAATGAGAGTGAATATACATTTGTAGGTATGTACAGGAACATTAAGCACAATGAGTACTGATACTCGCTGCTTTTAACATTGCAAAAGATAAACATTCAAAATTATCAAATCTTCCAATCCCTGTAATGTCCCTAAATGAAACACTGAAGCTATAAGAAACTTGTGATTTTAAAATTTTTCTTGTGGCCCTTGCAGTTATGATTCTGCTGAAGTTAATATTTGAGAAGAGAAAAATATTTTTAAAGTAAGATTCCAAAGAAAGAAAGTAAGAATATTTGTCAATAATTATTATGCAAGCCTAATAGATAACAGATAATTCCTTTTTCTGTTAGGCATATATATTAAAGTGCTGTATCCCTGTATGTACACATCATGAATCACTCAGAAACAGAAGAAATTAAAAATTAAGCACTTGGGCAAAAAAAATGAACTCCATATGCTACCTCAGATAACAGTGAGAGCAAGAAAAAAAATCCAAATGAAAATTTTCCTGAAAAACTACAGAAAATAAAAGGCAAATGTCCATTCTATTGACTTAAAATAATGCCTTTCTATGACACACCTGAAGAAAATAGTCAGTGTTGAAAGAATGTGTTCAAAGCATCATCATAGTAACAAGTAACATAGTAGTTTAATATTTCTTAATTAAAAAGCAGACTGTATTAAATTCACACAGTCCACATTAGAGTTCAATCACTACCTAGTTCATATAGAAACATATGGAAAAATTATAATTAGTATAAGCTGATACAGAAAAGGTCTGTAAAGTGACAGGAGTACAAGTCACCACTTTCTTTTCCAGTCGCCTCTGAAAATATTATCAGTGTTCGTGCAAGAAAATGTAAAGAAGATTCTTTCCCTAAGAGACAGATTAAGTCAGCTCAAGTTCATTGCTAAAATGAAAAATAGTGAAAACAATGAGGAAGCAGGGAATATGCAGGAACAACCTAAAACAACCATGAAGGAATTAGGACAATACACCACTGCAGTGTCTGAAAAGAAATGAAAATAGCACTATTGCAGCATTTGAGAAAAGGCAACTCTTAAACAAAATCAGAGACTAATCTTTATGTCTTTGAAGAGGAACTGGAAGCAGATATACAACTTACAAACAGTATAAAAATATTAAATGTGAAGTGGTATCTGTGGAGGAGGAATGGTTGTGGCAGAAGCATGCATTGTATTGTGACTGTGCCTCACATCTTCTCAACAAGCAAGGAGAGTGCTTATGGATTTGTTTCACATCACTGAGTGATAGAAGTCGAGAGTCAGAGGTGTGTGATATGATCTGTGTATAGCAAAAAACTTAAGCACATTTCAAGTTCAAAGTTTAGAAAACTTATCAGTTGCATGTCAAGTGTTTCAAAATCCATGCAAGTTTGGAAATGCAGAGAATAGAAAACACATCCAAAAAAAATTAATAAAAGCACAAAGTAGTTTTCAACTTTCCCTTTTTCATCAAAAAGTTCCTTCTTCAGATAGAAGACTCCGGGTCAATTTTCTGTGTCAAGCTATCCTTCTTAGTGGGAGGAAAAGGTTATTTCTGTCATTCAGTTCTAAATGTGACAAAATACACAAAGTCCCAACAGAGAAAAAGGAGAATAGAGATCAGGAATATGTGTTTTTGTTGACATTCTCAGAATACAGGGAAGCTGAGCAGTCAGACAGATGCCTTTCACCAAGCAGGTCAGTGATACACCTGATTTGCTCTACCCTGGCGCACTGCACTGGGCTGGGTCATTGTGTATTCAGGTTCAGGCAGGACAGATTCAGGCAGCGTCAGTGAGCTGGTGTCCTTTGACACAGCAGGTCTCTAGATTAGGTGGCAAGATATGAATCAGATTGAGAAGTCACCAAAGACATCACAAGGGAAAAAAGGTGTGCAGAAGAGTCTTAACATTTTTTCGGGCTAATTCAGTGGTGGAGGTGATATTTAAAAACCTCTTGGCCATCAGTCTCATAAACAAAAGGCAGGTGCCATAATGAAATAGCGACTCATTGATTTTTGCCTTTTCCTTTGATTTTTATCTTCATCTAAAAATTCTTGAACAGCAATAAAAAAAAAAAGAGATGACAAAATATTGACCATTCATTTTATCATAACAAACTACTCTTCATTTGCACTTTCTGGTCCCACACTCCTGGTTTCATGAGAGAAAATCTCAATACAGCAGTAAAGTTACATACATAATAAGTCTCCTGATATTATATTTTTTTCCATAGAATATTCTAATTTTTTTCTTCTGTCATGCCTTTTCTATGGTTTTATTTACAACTGAGTTAGGACTTCTGAGCACCTATTAATAGAAGCAAGATTTTCGAGTGCATATTTGATGCCCCACTCTTCAAGTACATTAATGAAGATGAATTGATAAATTCATAAAAAAAGGTTAGTGTTACAATTCCAAGTATATGACAGATTGGTAAAGAGACACACTGAGGTGTACATGGAAAAGTGTCAAATCCTATACAACAGGTTATAACTCCTTCTGTCCCTTCTGTAGAGTAAAACAGGAATTGTTTCCAGGGAGAGACACACTTCTTTCTGAGTCTATATGCTGACTGTGATTTTATTTTCTTCTTTGTGTCAGAAGTAAAGGATTTACGTATATGCATATTCTAATGTATATTTTCCTCTTTTTTAATTTTAGGTTTTCATTGTAATGCTGATTTAAAATAGTCATAACTCCACTTGCAAATGAAGCTTACATTTTTTTTCCAACTAAGGACAGGATGTCTTCTTATAAAGAAAAATTATTTTCACAAGAAAAAGGCTAAAAGATGGGTCAGTCAATAAAAATACTGTGTTTTCTTTCAAATTCTTTGCTCTTATGTCTTAATTGTATCCAGCATAGCACTCAGTTTTTTCCTACTGGTTTGTAAAGCAGGCTTATAATTAATTTATAAACACTTCTAATTAGTAGAGACAAGCAAGCATTGAAAACCCCACATGATGAGAAGGCTCCCGTTTAAAAAACTCCAAGTTCTCCAAGTTTGTCAATAACACACTGCTCTAGAACAGGCTAATTAAAATCACAGCCTACTTGAAAGTTGGTGATAAAAATAAAACAGTGACTAATGGTAAAAATAAAATACTAGGTACTAGTTCTCTGAATTTTGCCTTACTCGCAGAATTTCTGATGTATTGCAAAGGATCTGGAACTGTGGTCTTATCCCTGCTCCTCCAACCTTGGTGGGATTCCTCTGTTTTCAGCTGCAGCCCACAGCAGGACTACACCCATCATGAGTGCTGGACTGGTTTCCACAAAAAAGTGGGCTGGAGGCAGGAGCACATCCACCTGCTAAAAGCAGCAGGACTGTCGATGTGTCACAGAAGTGCAGACCAAACCTGCACCATGTAACCCCTTCACCTCTGTGTGTGTGGGTGCCAGAACCGTCTACGTGCCGCTGATGCCAACTGCAGGAGGCATTTGTTAGCGAAGGAAGTTCAAGTTAGGTGTGAGAGAACTGTTCATCTTCAAGTGAAGACATCCTGACATTGATGCTGATGGCTAAAATGCTGATCATCTCTCACATGGCCGAAGGGAAACTTTCCCAACAATGTTGAATCGTTAGAGACAGCCTAAGAGGATGTCACATTGGTGCTAAACAGGCAAAATAAAACGACTTCTCTGAATATGAGCAATGTGGAAAGGAAGCAAGGGGCAGCATTAACAAGGGATACCGATGTAACTGACAATGGACAATGCTGTGTCATCCCATTCAGCTTACTAAGACACAAGGTATCCTAAATTCAGTGGGCTGTTAATATGAGGCATAAATATGAATACACATATGACAGCATTCTTCACTTTGCCTTTCTGTATTTGTTTTAAATTCTGTGATGCCTTTAAATGACATGTTCAGTTGTTGGGGCTTTTTTTCCCATGACAAAAGTCTTTTAATGCTTGCATTTTTATGAATGGATGCTCAGATTCTGACATTATCAGGAGGGTCTAGGAGATGGGACTTTTAGAAAAGACTTGTGAAAAATCTTACAAGAATTGACAACCTTTACACACAAAACACAACTTTAATTTTTCCTAACTTGTTACTCTTTCACATTTCTTAGACATTTTTAGTGGTTTCTAATGTTCTCAGTCTCACCAGTATAAAGGCAATGTTTGTGTTAAGTCCCATAACTAATCCATTAAAACACCAGATTTAGGGTATTTATAACTCTAATTTTCTAAATTTTATACTTTTTTCTTTTTTTTTTCTGCATTTTTTTTAATTTAGTGATATGTTCATATGATGGGTGTCCCTGATGTAGTGTTTTTGCAGAAACTTAAGCTGAGGCCCTGGTAAAAATTCTGAACAACCTTCCTCATGAAAAGGAAAACATTTTGCAGGTTTACTTGACCTTTTTGTGGCTCCTAGAGGAATAAAAATGCTAGTGTTGGTATAGCATAAGAAGTTCAGACTTTCTTTTCAAAGCAACATACTCTGTCTTTCAAATTAGCATAAGGCTGCAATAAAGTCATTTTATATATATACATATATACATATATATAAAAATATATATGTAATAGATGTCAATTAATACTTTTTACACTGATTCTAATAATAATAATATAAAATCACACTTTTAGGTGAAGTCTTAGAGGCTCCTATTTATACAATCTGCACTAGTAAAGAAAGATGTCGAAAGGACTTCCTATCTAATAGCAAACTAGCTGACCTTCTTTATGGAAGATTCTTTATTCTCTTTTGGAAATCTAATCTCCTGAGATAGTCTTCTCAATACTCTTATCCTGTGACCATCACCTGCCCTTGCAGAAACTGGTGCAGTTCTACTGAAATAAAGTTAAAGGTTTATTTTTGTTCCCTGAGAACTGATAGTTGTATTAGCACTCATGGTGGTTTACCATGCTTCTTGCAATGATCATATTAAGATTGAAACTTATTTCTTGTCAGTATTCAATTTTGAAAACCAGTTGTACAGATTTTTTGCTTACTTTCCTAAAATATGGATGGTAAACCATTCATGAAAACTTTCAATCTTTATCTAAGTGATTTACTAAGCCAACCACGCGATTTTTAATCTATGAAAATGTTTAAAGTAAGCAATTTTTAAGTAGTCTAGTAAAAAGGAAAGTAGAATTTCATCCCACTATTTCAGTTATTACTTTAAAAGATTGTTCTGCCACCACATGCACAAAGATTTTCATACCATAGTCACCACTACAGCCTCTATCATGTTTAAACCAAAGTACAGACCTCAATTTCCAAAACATGAAACAACTAGGGAAAATATCTAGTTAATTCATGTGATATTGTCTCCAGAAAGAGGAAGGGTCTTCACTATTAGCCTCAGGAGAAAGGAGACCAGTCCTGCACTAAAAAGGCAAGTGATTTTTGATCATAATTGAAACTACAAATTATGTTTCCTAATTCAGTTGTATTAGGCATGTCTTTTGTAACTACTTGATGACATTGCATACCGTTTCTAAAGCCGTGTTATCTTGTTGTCATCCATGGGGAAATCATAGGTGCAGCAGAAAAATAAATACATTTCCTCTCCTCCTTCCAATTCAGAGAAGAAGAAGTGATGAGACAATGTGAGAAATGTGAGAACCAATGCATAACATGCCTCCTAGAGAATTGCGGCAAAGAATCCCAAACTGAACATCTCTGGATTTGCTCTCCTTGCTGTACTAGTCAAGAGGCACTGATTGAGTGAATTTGGCTAGCTGTTGCTGCCATTTTAACAGCAAAACTTCCTATAGTTCAATTATCTGCAATAGCCTCCCATAATATCACTGAGAAATAAATTGCCATTGTTCCTGCAAAACCACTGCTTTTCCTGTAAACTGGTGGAAAGGCTCTTTAATGAACATTTATGAGCCCATCAGCTGGAGCGATCCCTTTCCCTGGAGCGGCGGGGCTGCCGGGGAGGGCTCCCCAAGAGGCATTCTACCTGAGTGCACTTTGCCAGATTGATGAGCCTCCTTCCGACAGTTGACTTTTTATGTAGAGAATTTGTTTGGCATGCGCAAGCTGCTTACATCAATATATTATTAAAAGGGGAGGAGGGAAGGGGCTGCGGACACTCACTTGTAGCCACGCTGCAGCTCTTCTGGCTGGGTTTGTGTATAAATGTATACATCTTTTAATCTTGCATTTCTTCTTTATCTTTTCCCCCCAGAGAAGCCATTTAGCTGTGCAGTGGCATCTTTCCACTTCCCAAACACACATTTGTTCCTCCACAGCTGCCTCGCCCCTCTCATTCTAAGCAGCCCTTTTTTCCCCCTAAATTCTCAATGGTCCTTAGTACAAACATGAATAGAAAGGTTACTCAGCGGGTTTGCATAGTAAACACAAATGGATATTGTTCTTGACATCTTGTGAACTTGTCTCTCTCCCTTGTATCTTGAGAGAACATAGGACCTTCTGGGCCTGTACGAGCCTTGCTGCATTTTTAATGATAGTCCCTGAAATGCAGGGGAGAAAGATGTTGTCACCTCGGCATATTTTATCCCTGATCAAACATTAGTTGGCAGCTGTTTTAAACTTGTAACACTGTCTCATCTACGCCGGCTGCTGGTTTGGTGGCAAGAGTGCAAAATCTCACCCAGCTTCTATTTCACATCTCTCTCTAGGCCCCTTACCTATGCCTTGGAGCACTGCTCTCCTCTCTAGCATCACAAAATCATGTCCAGCAAGTTCCAAAGCACAAAGGTGAGAGTTATCAAGGAGACAATACATTTTATAAATACTTATCAAAATCAGGGTAAACATGCCAAGACATTAAAACATTTATAAATACTGAATGTAATTTCATACGCACAGATAACAGCAGACATGAAGACAGGTTCAGTGCATTACATATGACTGCTTGGGTTTTGGTTTATTTGGTTTTTTTTTCCCTGACTGGCCTGTTTGGTCTAAATACTGTTATTTTAGCTCTGGGGTTTTTGTTTGTTTGGTGTTTTTTTATGAGCATAATAGTTTTTTCTGAGAGAGTATTCACTGCTAAGAAACCACCAATATGAAGGATTTTGGCAGGTGTTTACAATCATCCATTAAAAAATAATTGCTTAAGCCATCACAATCACTGCAGACTGGCAAAGTTATTTTGATGATTTTGAAAAAGTGCAATTTCTGTTTTGTCAGTGATTTTACATGATCTGAGGGTCTTCATTATTAAGCTGGAGCCACATAATTTGAAAGTGTTGCTTGTTAATATTTAAGTGTCATTCAGCAATTCTGCACTTGCAGGGAGAAGATGAATGCTTTTTTAAATGGTATTTTTCAAGTCACTGTAAGAAGTACGATTTATAGAAGCAATCTTTAATCCTCTCGCTACTATTCTAGATGAGAAAAGGGAGTATAAAAACTCAGCAATTCCATTTAATATATATGACATTGACAAAGAATTATATAACACAGCTTCTCCATTTGAAGCCCCTTTACTACATAATTAGGTTCTTTTTTCCTTGATCTCAAACAAGTAACACTTGTTCTGCTGTTAGAGTCCTTGCTTCAGTATCATCTCTGGAAATGCCCAAGTGATTTTTGAGTGTTACACCTACATCTTCTGCACTTTATTACCAGTGATCACTGATTACAATTAGCAAATGTCTGTTTTAACAAATTAACTGCAATGGTTTGTGTACATGGCCAGTGGACATAAGCCCATTTTTTATTCAAGAACATTCAAGACAGATAAGATTGCTGGAGACACCTTAAAGACCCTGATACAGTTGTAATCTTCTTTCTAAAAATATCAAGATGTTGTAGAAAAATAATTTTCCTGCATAGGCCAATGAAATGTTATGCAAGTTTAGAAATCCAGGGAGGATATTCTGAGATTAGGAACTGCTTTGGTCAAAATTTAAATCATTTTGAGTGTTATATTCTTTTCTCCCTACTGCACTTGAGGGGAGGTGGTGGGGTGGGGGAAAGACTTTGCAGTACTTGAAAAGGTAAAGAAGGGCAACAAGGCTAATCCAGGATTAAAGAAAATGAGCTCTGAGGACAGTCAGAGATATCTTTAAACCATATGGCCCAGAGGGAAGATATTTAAAGTGGGAATCTCTTGGAAGTGTACACACTGCCAACTCAGGTTATTTTTTTCTGGATTTGTACATAAGCAAGACATATATAAATGCAAATAAGAAAAAGGTAGTTAAGGGGATCACAAAAATCCAGTATGCCTGGGATCACAAATACTACACTGTAAAATAAAGTGAAGTACAGTGCCCATAAGAGGTCCTTGCTGAAGAAAGCCAGGCCAGAGTTATAAAAATTTGACAAACAACACTCCCTCTGACTTGTTTCTCAAATACTGTGAAATCATCATGATTTTATTTACAAGATCACGGCAAAATCTTCTTATGAGACACTGTTGACAGAAAACAGATTTTCACTCTGAAAGGAAGGATGTTATAATTCAATTGCAAGTAACATCTAACTTGACTCAATTAGGAAATGCATTATGAAAATAATTTTCCCCTACTGTAGTTTTGTTTTCTAACAAGCACTCACTGTTTTGTCCATACTCCGATTCATCTCTCCTCCCTTTCATTAAAGCAACAATGTCAGCTACAACGAGACCTTGCATGAATGCTTTTTTTCCCAAGCTTTCTAAGTAGATATTGCCAGAGAAATGTCAAGGAAAGTGCCATTTCCGAGTTTACAGCTGCAAAAGTCCTTTTCAGGGAAAGGGAATAAGAATCAGAGGAGTTTGTGGGCAGATCTCCTTTCACATACTGTATGATTACTTGCAGTGTAGCAGCAAGAAGAGAAAAAAGAAGCCTCCTCTATACAGTGTCAGGGAATAAAGGGAATCTAAGATGAGCTAACAGACTATTTTGTCACAGAATTTCTGAATAAAGTGAAGTCATGTGAACTTGAACTGTTAACAGATGGATTAGAGACCCAATTATCTGTGGTACTGTATATGAACTCCAACAAAGTTGCTGTGAAAGAGACAGACTGTGCCCTAGCAGATCTGCCTCGAGCCTGGCAAAATGGGTCACTGGTCTTTATTGGAGCCCTGGAACACAAATAGCATAGTACTTGTTGCACTAGTGGTAATGCTGGTGATAATAAAACAATCTTTTGAAAAGCAGTTCAAAAGAGTCTGTTTCCCTTTGACTGACTGATCTCAGACTGATTACAGCACAGGCATTTCATAGAGAAGGTTTGAATTAGATGAGGTTACAACCCAATTCAGTTAGGTCTCATGCCTGCTCATCCATTTGACTCCACAGAAGCCTGAGTGGCAGCCTGATGGGAGATCTGCAGCGCAAATTCCCAGGGCCTTCATCTCCTGAACAGTTTGGTAAACAATTTCATGTCACAATATAGTAAAAAATTTCCTGGGACTCTCAACACTGTTTTTCTTCATCACTACTACCTTTCCAACTCATGTAAAACAGTTTGAAAATAAATTCCAGGTTTGGAAAGGTAGCTCTCTACATGAGTAGTCATGAAAACCTACTCATACATGAGAACCCGGTTTATGTAAACCCGCCTACAAGAAATTTTAGGGAAGAGATCAAAACCCATTTGGTTAAAGCTACTGAAATGTTCTGCTTTAATATTTTGACACAATTAGGCAGCTGAGGGCAATTAATGAGCATCTGTGTTTAAACAAGATTTGGAATTCAGACTGAAATAGAAATGTCAGTACTAAAATAAATAAGACCTTTTATTTATTTTTGGCTATACTTTAAGTGACTTCATGAAAGCTATCAGGTATTTAGACAAGTAATTTTTAAGTTTCCCATCGACAGTGCTATTACTGTACACATCCTCAGCTAGCTAACATCCCACAAATGAGCAAACCACATTCCCAGTGGGGTAAGCAGAGTGGCTGGACAGTTTTGCTACAAGGCTTTGGTCATGCTGGAGGTCTGACACACTCTGTACTTGAGAGCAATGCAACTGATGGCATGCCAGAGCAGGGGACAAGGTAAGGCAACCTGAGAACTCCCTTCCTTGGTTTTGTCCCACTATGGTCCTAAAACATATATAGGCCCTTTTTCTGACAAAGAATAAGGTCATATTTCAGGGTTTTTTCTTGCCTCTTTTGCAGAGAAATACAAATCCAGGCCACAAAAAAGGAAGCAGGCATAGGTATTTGTAAACACTGCTGTCCTGTGAGCGGTAACTCAGTGATCAGAATTATTACCTTCCTAGTTCCTCATATATTCAAATCAAAGCTGTCTACTTTGCTGGAACGGTGGATTCAGTATAGGGCAGTTGCATAATGTATAACAACATCCTGCAACAAAAGCAGAGCAGACTTAGAAACTCCACTGCTTCTGCCTTCAAACCTGGCGAGTTTGAAGAGAATCAGGAGAAGCAGAATAAGGGGGAGGGGGCTTGGTTAGAAAGTCACACTGTAAATTTTACAGAGGAGTCCAATCTCACTCGTCACCGCAGGAAAATATATTTGGCATTCAGTGTGTCTGAGAAAAGCTCAGCCCAACCCTGATTTGCAGCTGAGGAGACCGAAGAGGAGTCAGGGGAGACTATCTCTTTAGAATGACATGATGGCTGACTCTGATAATTTGATGGCTACTCCCAGGTCTAGGAATCATGGCAGCTGATCCAGATACATCATAAAATGTGCAATACATAACACAACAAATCAAGATAAAAGCTTTCTCTAGTGGACAAAATACTCAGGCTATCACTACACTGGTGTCAGGTTAAAGTGTGTGTCAAACATGAAACATTGTTCAATGTAGCACATTGCAGCTGAGCAGAGGAAAGTCTTTTTCATAGATTTCCTTTTCCTTCTCCTTCCTTTTCCTTCCTTTTTAAAGCTGGTACCATGATGCAAAAGCTCAGATATTTTTCCACACTGACCAGAAAACACCTGCAAATTCCAGACCACAAATCTAACAGCTTGATGCTTTAATCAAATAGGCTGCTTGTACATGCCCACTCTTGGTTGCAGGTTTTTTTTAAATCTATAAAACTTGAATTCTTTTCTCCAAATTTATACATTTTAGACAGAGAGGTCATGTTGTCTACTCTGTCTCCATTTTTACTGCAAAGCCAAAAAACTTTGGCAATGAGAGCTGTGGAAAGGAGAATGCAAACTGGCTCTTTTGCTATGTGAGGCCTTAGTCATGAGCCTTCTCCCCCAGCTATGGTTTAAAGGTCTAAAGGACAGAATTTGCAACTACATCCTGTAAACAGACTGATCCTTTCAGTATGATCAGTTTCCTCTGGCAATATTTACCCAACAAGTGTTTTGCCTAACTGAGGCCATAGACATCTTTGAGGTGCTCATCTGTCAGAACATAAGTACCAGACCAGATAAACCAAAAAATAAACCAGTCTCAGCTGAAACTTTCATCTAGTTTGTAGAAAGTGCAGGCAGCAATCCTTCCTGATCCTTACCAGGGCAGTGATTTTTACCCCTGACCAATCTCTCCTTGCAGCACAGTACTTTACAGTGCAGACTCACCAAAGTCCTAAAAGACACCAAAATACAGCACTAAATACCAGTGCGTAGGATGCTTGTCCTGTTTCCAGAGAAGTTTTATGCAGTATTAACCTCATGATTTCCTGCTGCTGCTGCTCGGGAGCAACTCTTCTCCCAGCTCTGCAGGTTCTCCAAACACACCTTCTTACAGAGTTCTCCCCACACGTTGTGTAGGTATGCTGTGAGTCCACCAGGGAACCAGGCACTGCTAGGCAGCAGAACACACCAGTCAGGCATCACTTTGCTCCCACCTGCCTTGTGCATGCCCTACCTTGCACATTAAAATGGCCTCGGAAAACGCAGTCCTTGTTAATGAGTGATACATCCTATGCTGGGTTAATTTATGTTGGCATTATATGTTTGTAAAGATGCAAGTACACCTCCCTTTGAGTCTTCTAGAAGAATCTCTTTACAACTTTGCTCTCAATTTATGGGATTAATTAAATTTAATGGGATTAATTTGCTCCATCTATCACTCCTTTTAGTTCATTGCATGGACCTTAGGTACACTGCAAAATAAGATAGAAAAAATATCTTAAAGTAGTCTCAATTCAGAGTATCTGATTTGACTAGTTATGCAGTGGGACTCAACATCATAGCAGGCAGGAGGAAGATTTTTCTGTCCTTTTCTTCAAATAGCCATAAGAATGCTAATTCCTATTCTTGCTTTTTCTGTCTTACTTTTTTCATCTTTTTGGTAAGGGTTGGGGAGGAAAGGATCTTATGCATAATTTAATTGCTTTGTCTTTCTCCCTCAGGTCAGTATATTATATTATATTGAAAAGTAATTATACAGCGAAAGTAAAATGTCAAACTGCAGATGTCTGGTAACAAGTAGTACAGATGTGAACGATTCTATTATGTGCCATCTTGCAGACATCTTTATACCTTTCCTCTGAAGCCTCACCCTATGTGCTTATACGTTTGAGTATTTATGCAGCCTGGTTGAGATTTGCTTTTTTTCCCCCCCTTTGCAGCACCTAGATCCCAAGCTGGGTTGCCTTGTTGGCAATGATTGATTACCCAATATCTAATTAAACCTGATCCAATCACTTATTATGCAGAGTGGAACAAACAAACTGAAGTCGACTGTCAGAGCTGTGATTGATGATACTGCCAATCCAGCTTTTGTTGCGTCTAATGTCCTGACGCTTGTTACAACCAGCCAAAGCTGCGCTGGACAAAGCGTTCTGTCACTCTTCACACAAATTCACTCCCCTCCCCCCCCCACACTCCTCTCTCTCTCTT
>WBMZ01001497.1:34698-54765 GCA_013400975.1 Atrichornis clamosus
TTTTTTTTTTTTTTTTTTTTTTTTTTTTTTTTTTTAAGAAAAAATTGTTGAGAACAGCAGAGGTTCTGTTTGGGTTAGTGTGTACAATGAGATCAAAGTCCCCTAGAGATCCAGAGTCCTTAAGTGGCAGGGAGTGGAAGAAAAGGAGTATGTGCATGGGGGAGGTAGTGGCAGGAGGTGCACTTGGTATGGTAATGAACCTACCTTGGGGAGAGTGACAGATATGACATTAAAGCAAACCTAGCAGGGTAATAATTTCTTTTCTATTGTCTGCCAAGCAGGATTCTCTTCGCAGCTCTCATTTATAAATTTTTCAGTTTTAATGCTTTAATTATTTAAAATGCAAATAGGTTCCTGAAGAAAGAAGCAGAAAATACAAATTCCCTAAACAAATTCAACTTTTGAAGTTACATTTACACATTGCAAAACCTTTCTCTTGTGCTTTGCATTAGCTTAGGCTAGTTAAGTTTCAGGTTTGGTTTTTTTTTTTTTTAGTGAGTCAAGAATTAGTTAAACTTTTTGTAGTTTTTCATGTTCATATTTTTATTAGTTCAAGACAGATTTTTGTTTTGTTTTGATAACAAGTGAAATGAAATGTCAGATTCCCTTGAGATTCAAAGAACTAGTCAGAAAAATGCAAAGAGGGTTTTTTATGATGGTATTTCCTGACATTATCTGCATTTCAAATGTGCAAATTGTATTAGGATATTAGGGAAATTGATTATTTATATCCCTTCACATGTTGAAAATATCTATTTAAAGGATCCCTCCTCATATAAATTGTTTATACTCAATGTGAACAAGTCTCTGTGTGCATGTGCACATATGCATGATGCCCATGTGAAAACTGGAAGAACTGGTAAATGCATTTTTCAAAACCTTATGCAATTAATCATGTGTTTACTATTCTATCACCTACTTTGTAATCTAGCTACAAATCCAAGATTTCTGACTCCCCCAGAGCTTCAGACAGCTGATATTCAGAACAAAATTAAAATTCAGTAAGATTTAATTATTTTTAGTCTTAAGCTAGAATTTTCTTGCAACAGTTATTCTTTCTGGAATAAAAGGAAACTATATTCAGTTTGGAATCTTCTCTTTTTTCTAGACAGGTATTATAATTCTAAAGTTTATTTGTTTCTTTTCCCTGCTGGGTCAGACACAGGAGCTCTGCACATTTGACCAAAAGCTGTGAAGGTGCCTAGGTCAACATATTTCAGTTCAATATTTCTTCATGTCTAGAAAAAACATGTAGATTATTTATGGACATGTTTTAAATATTTCACTCCCCTGTCCTAGCCCTTAGATATAAATTGTGCAGCACCTGGATGGTCAAGTGAGCTCATGAAAAAGCCCCAGTATCACTAATGAAAACTCTTAAATCATAAAAAACCATGTTTCTATAACAAATTAGAAATAAGTCTGGTTATAGAAATACTTCACAGGTAGGTTCACAGCATGGTTGAGGTGGGAAGGGACCTCTGGATATCAGCTGGTCCAACCTCCTTGCTCAAGCAGGAGGCCCAGTTGCCCAACACCATGTCTAGACAGTTTTTGAGTATCTCCAAGGATGGAGACTTCACTGCCTTCCTGGGCAACCTGTGCCCATGCTTGGCCACCCTGATAGTAAAAGCGTGTTTCCTTGTGTTCACACGGAGCTTGTTGTGTTTCAGCTCGCACCCATCTCCTCTTCTCCTGTCACTGGGCACCACTGAAAAGAGTCTGTCTCCTTCCTCTTTGCACCCTCCCTACAGATACTCATATGCAATGATGAGGCTCCTCTTGAGCCTTCTCTTTTCCAGGCTAAACTATCCCAGCTGTCTCAACCTCTCCTCATATGACAGATGCTCCAGTCCCTTAATCATCTTAGTGGCCTTTTGTCGAACCCTCGCCAGTATGTCCACATCTCTCTCATACTGTGGAGCCCAGAACTGGACACAGCGCTCCAGGCATGGCCTCAGAAAATGCTGAGTAGAGAGGACAGGTGTTTTATCACTGACACCATCAGGTGACGGCCATAAGCACACATCATAGGTATACAGCGCCGGCCAAACAAGCCCAAAATTGTTATCTGTTAGAGAAATATACCCACTGCATGGGACTATATTTTTGTGAGAGGAAAATCTGATAAACTGTGTTAGCATTTAAACAAACTCATCTTGGAAGGATTTAATGCACATAAGCACTTGCAGGATTTTAAAGAGCAGTTAAATAGACTTGAGGGTAGACTACAGCCCTTATTTACTAGCAAAGACAGTAATGGAAATGAGCACTGGAAAAGACTAATATAAGAATAAATTGTTTTGGAGGGTTCAGAGCTACAGAGACAACAACCATGTGAATGTCCAGTACCAGAAGCTGCATGGGGCCCTTTATCTTAGTGCTCACAGCAGTCACAACAGTATCAGGTTGTCTGTCTTGACAGGAGTCTCTCTTCAAGACTAACTACATTGCTAGTCGAATTACCTTGCACAAATAGCATGAGAAACAAGGCTCTAGCATTCAGACTAAGTGTTGCAGAACTAGAGCTAACACAGTCTTCAGGTAGTGCTACCTAGCTTATCTAGTTCTAATTTTATAGCTTAGCTCTAGCTACACATCCCTTTCTGTAATAAACCAATAAACATTATACAGGTTTCCGTGGAAGCTGCAGAATTACAGTGAGGTAAATAGGAGAAAAATCAAGCCTTAAATATTTTAATCATGCAGACATATATGGAGTTAAGAAAAAAAAAAAGAGAAAAAAATCAAAGAAACAAAATAGGTTTCAAACAGCATTAAAAATAAATGTTTTACACTAGGGCAATAGGAGGCTAACATTACCAAAGGAAGCTAAATTTAGCCTGTGAAAGGTTATCTTGGGCAAGCACTTATGGTGCATTTCTCTAAATTTTCACTTCAATTAATCTCTAGAAATTCAGTGTCTGATCCCAGTGACAGTAGCCTCTGGCTTCTTCAGAGCGACTGCCGAGGAAAAATTATCTGACACATATCAAACAAGCAAGAAATGACACTGGACAACATTAATCAAAACTTTCTCATTTCCTGAAGAATTAAGCATTAAATAATTAATTCCAGCACTACAGGCAGCTGTAAAAGAGGCCTCGTGCCTTCCCGCTGGTAAGAATTTGTCCTTGTCTAAAAGACTAGATTGATATATTTATTATTTATCAGATTAATCATGGCCAAGAACATTATAGATTGGCAGCCAAGCCCAGCCAGTTATATTGTAGTGGCCTGTTATTGGAGCTTGGAAAGAACCTGGTATATCAGACACATTCAAAAGCGGAAGTAGAAGAGTTTTTCCTCAAGCATTATTTTTAAAAATCAAGCAAACAAACACACAAAAAAACCCAACTAAAGTAGAAAAAAAACCTCTCAAATATTTTGGGTTTTTTGTTTGACTGTTGTTCTTGGGGGTTTTTTTTAAAAAAAGAATTTAACAAAGAAGGTGTCATTGATTCAGCACCTCAGTGGAAGCTGCTAGCTCCTGGGGTAATTTTTATTTCTGTTTGCTAAGGACTGAAGGAGGCCCTGAGGATGTGGGTCAGAATATCAACTATTCTACGTGAAGCCACAATCATTAGTTTTAAGACAGAGTTTCAGTGACAGACAGATATAAATCAATTTAACCAGCACGAACAAGAAAAAACACTTCCTACCCTTAATTTTCCTTGTGTTTATCCAGGTACTGTAGCTGTGAGACTGATTTATGGTTTAGGTTTTCTTTCATTTTTGCTAGCTGGCCATGGTACCAAGTGGCAGAGTAACTAGGAAGTTACACCCTAGGGAATCAGCATGCCAAGTTTCTGTAGATTAATAGGTGTTAGACAAAATAAACTTCATAAAATCTCATATAATTTTACCATGGAATCCTGGGTTTGTTTCTTTTTTTTCTCTTTTTCAATTTCCCCCCCTACATTCTGCCACTCACAGAAATAATATCTAAAATGGAATTTTTCATTTTGAATACAGGATTTCTCGCTTCTTTTCAATAAGCATGCACACATAATCAAAGGAAATAATGACTTTGGAAATCACAATTTAAGGATTGCTCCAAAAGCTAGCCTTGCCTTTACATCTCCTTCTTTTCTTGTTTCTATGGTGGGGAAAGGATGAGTGAAATTTCTCTTGCCCTACAAGTTTATTGCTGTGTGTTCCTCCCTGCTTTGCTCCTTTAATGTTATTTACATAATATCTGGCAAAAAAATACTGAAGGAGGCCTGCTATATGCTTGATGAAGTAATGAGATATTCTTTAAGGGCAGCTTTGCTTCCACACAGACCAGGAAATCCCTGCTAAACTTTAAGAGAGGAAATTTCAGGATGGCCAGACACATTGAGCATTTTATTTTTAAAAAGTAAGTATGAGAAAAGAGAGCAACAGCAAAATAAGGCTCTGAAATAGCAGAAAGAGACAGCACAAGTTGTGCTGCTTTGACCTGAGATAGATAAGGAAATCTTTGATAAACATTCTGTTAAGCTTAAAAGAATGTTCACACTAGGTCACATGTCAGACCCATTCAGTCCAAATAAAATCAAATTTTACATTCTTAGGAAAGACTTTAAAGCCTCCAGGTTTTGGAGAAACAAACAAGGGATTCTCAGACTATAGAGATCAGGTAGCTAAGGGGTACCAGCAGTCTTGAGGTCTGGAGGTCAAGGGACCTAAGCTGGAAGAATGAACCTTGAATAGAACTAATCTAGATGGAGTCTTCTACCATGAGTTCTTCTACATTTTTCTTGATTTCATGTGACTAACATAGTACCTCGTGTGCAACCTGTTTCACATTTGACTATGCATTGCAAAACGAACTCCTCTTTTCTGTTTTGAACAAGCTACCTTCCTGTTTGATGGACTCCAAATCTTCATCAGAAGCCAGTGAACATTTTTCTCCTCACCTGCTCCATGTGGCTTGTGAGGTTACCGTCACTGAACATACTGACCCTATATGGTGTTGTCAACAGCAGTTTCTTCACTTCTCATCGTAATTTGATGCTTTGGAGCACAGTCAAGTCAAATGCATCAAGCACCAACTATTTCTTCTCATCTTTCTTAAGTATTCTATTTCATTGTAGGAGAAAATATTTTTCCTTATCAGATACTTGTGGAGAATGCTTAGAGAAACAAGCAAAGAAGGTAAAAGAGAAGATGTTTGTTTATACATATACTTTAATCTTTCCAAACCTTCCCAGAGAGGCAGATACTTAGTATTTCACAGTTAAGGGATACTATATGGCCAACCAGGATATTCTACTTACTATATGATGAGACAAATCATAGTTTTTGTCTAGAAGTAAAAGAAAATACATTGGATCAAGGAGAAGGCTTTAAAAAAGCTCAAAAACTTAAACACTTGAAAAACTGATAAATTAAACGTAAAAAAAAAATCATTAGAAATAATTATTCTTGAAATGGTTTAGCAATTTTTGCAGAGCCAACTGATGTTTTTACTCTTTTAAACCAAAAACAAGGGGGGAAATGTACCTTGCCTTTGCAACGCAACTACCTCAAAGATAATGTTGGACATTAACCTGAGGATGTGTTGAATACTTTGAAAATCAGGTCATTTACTGTGACACATTTTAAGGATGCACACAAGCATGTGAAGGAATAATTAAACAAACCCCAAAAAACTCAGTCCTTGTTTTCCACAGAGACCCTATGTGTCTGATTAAATTAGCTGGGTAAACTTTCACAAATATTTATAATCCCCAATGACAGCACTATGGACAGCATCCTTTTTAATGGGAGAAAACAAGCTTTTCCTGAAGGAAAAAGAGGAGGCTGGTCCCCGGTGGTTACCAGCCCTCTGTTTACATCTATCCTTGCCTCTTGATGCACAGGAGCAAACCCATGGCTATTTCAGCCAGAAATGTGACAAAGCAGCTCCAGCCTTCAGAGGTTTGCGCAATACTCCCCTGAGGCCCCTCTGCTGTAAGGTAACAAGCAGCTCTTCTGGAAGATCACCTGGGAGTGATTAACACCCTCGACCACAACACCCCCCTCTTTCGGTCTGAGGATTTTAAGTGGGTGCCTGAATCCTTTGGTCACGTCCACTCTAAAAGACCCCGTTCCTCCCAGCACCTGGCTGAAGGGCTCAGGGCCAGCTCAGCCCCAGAGCAGCGGTGGGCAGCTCCACCCCTGCTGATGGTGCACAGAGGTGCCCAGCCAGCGCTGTGGGCCAGGGCCAAATTAAAGCTGCAAAAACTGTTTTCCAACGCTCTGCCAGCAATACCATGCAGTTGAATTTCCCTGTGTCCTATGCCACACCTGAGTATTGTGGAGCCACAGCTGCAAAGAGCTGCCTTGCACTGAAAGTACTTATGTGCAAGTAGAGCAGCTCTTACATGATTGGCTTTTCTTGTGTTAGAGTAATATCCTCATGAATGAATACAGCCAGTTATTCCCAAACCTGTAACTTTTGTGGCTGTATCAGACTGTATAGTTAAATTCAGGCAGCATGCTTCTTACAATCTTTTGTGTTGCTGTGACATCTCTCCAGTGAGGGATGCACCTCCTCTCTAAGGCTTTTTTTCCCTTCCTCCAGATGTGTAGGTTGTCTTCTCCTGTAGAAGATAATTAAACTCCCTGCTTCTCCTAATGTAAATAGGCAACTTCAAACCTGAAATTAGGAAATTAATAATAAAAAATTTAAAAGCATAGATTCAATTCTGTTGAACTCAGGAAGCCAAAGATAGATATTTTCAATGTCTGCACAAAGATAAATTATGTAAAGTTTTTCAGAGGGAAAATGTTTGATAGAACATGAGACATAAGCAAAACTTTACAGATTAAAATGTCCACATTGAAGCACAGAACACAATCTTGGATGAAAAACCATGGGAGGGCAGATGGTTCTGCTGTTTATGGTTTAATATTCTAAGTGAAAAGGTTAGAAACAAAGATTAGCAGGTCTTTGTTTTCTGATACACCTCCAAAACGAAGCTATGTAGACTTGCTCAAAAGTTGGGGGCTTTTATGCCTCCTAGGGAACCTGAAGAACTATCTTTGAAGTTTATTTTAACTCTGGTTTTGTCATCCTAAGAACCCAAGTTCTAAACTGGTTTTAATAATTTCTGAAAGAAAGGAATCTTTCACAAAGCCCACAAAAAGAAAATCTTGTAGTTGATTATAAGCAAAAGCATCAAAAGAGTCACATGTGAATATTAGGCTGCTGATCTCCAAAATCAGGTATATTATCTGACATCACATATTTGTCACATTTGTGACAAATAAAATCTATTGTAAAGATCAGCATGAAAAGCTCTGCTGTGGATCTATGCATTTTTGACAAAAATATAAGTGCGTGCTTTTCTATAAAAGAGGAACTAGAAGAAATACTGAAACTAAGCATAATTCTGTGTTAATGTATATGTTCTTTTATGTACTCCTACTCATATTTTCATGAATAAAATGCACAATCAGTTTTTGAACATTGTATATTATTTCTCAGATAACACCTCTTTCATATGAAGTTGACTGCTTATCTGAGAATTGACTAAGGATTTATAATTTCTTTTTAAAATATGCAGTTATTTTACACTTTATTTTAACAGAAATAATGAAGACCTTTCCATATTCAGTCATTAAATGTCAAAAAAAAAAAAAGAAGGTAAGTTGTGCCTTGTTTTTCATAAGCTCTAGTTCAAGAGAAGTCTCTGGTTGGAATTCTGGAACGTTTGTTTTCTTAAAATAGCAAGCCTTGAAAACTAGATAAAACTCTTAATATACATCTGCTAAAGAAGAAAGAAAAAACTCTAGGAAATTGATTGAAAATATTGATCCTATACAGTTAAACACAGAACTGCATGGAAAATCTGAGCATGACTGAGCTTTTGAATCTACACCAACAACCTGGCTGTAAGGGAAGTAGTTCAAACACTGGTAGTACCAAGCTTAGGACCAGCTGTTCCTCAGCTGGCTTTTGCAGTTTGGGGTGAGCTCTGTGGTATCAGAGCATCTGTCTGGGCCCCAGGAAGCAGAAGTAGGTCTAGGCCTGACTAACACTCCTAGCGCTGCTAGAAAAGGGCAAACAGGACAGCACACTTCAATCTTACACTTTTTCTCAGATGGTGTCTGTGATAAACAAGAAAGAGATTGAGAGAACCAGATCCCAGTAAATCAGGCTGAAAAAGTAGCAGCCAGACCTGTGGGCAGGTCTTGTAATGATGAAAGGAAGTTTTACCTTCTGAAGCGATGTTGAATGCAATAGAAAGCAAAATCAGAAACAGCAATGAGACAGTAACTTGTTATTTGTTTGCTGTTCACTAGAGGTTCCCTTCACCAACTTCAACAGGCCATGGCTGTGTGGAATAGGGAAAAGCTGCCTATCTGCAGTATTCTGAGCAAGAGGAAACCTCTGAAACTGTAAGTAAGTAAAGCATTTTAAAGAGTTTAAGAGGGACATAGAGAGAAAGAGAGAAAACATCTGATACATACCTAGACCTTAGAGGGAATGGAGGGATAGGGAAGACTTTTCATAAGGACTAGAGGAAACTGCACAGAATTGGTTGTAAGGTGGGACTTCATTGAAATGCTGATAAGCCAAACAGTAAGGAAAGGATATGCCCTTGGCAAGATACAGTAGGCAGAGACAGATATATTGCTTTGCAAGTCTTTTGTAGTTTCTTACTCTTTTTTTGTCCATTTGGTCTGCATTCCTATATATCATTACTAGTAAATTTTCATTGAATTCTAACAAAACCTAGTTCTAGCTCTTATCAATCCTATTGCTTCCTTTACCTTGTGCTATGATCAGATCTAAACAAACATCTGGATTATGTAAAACCTTACATAAATGGTGATAGCTCAGTGAATGTGGAGTTATTACACACCTACATCAGTGAAAGCATCATATGTCAGTGACTGAAGCAGGAGTTAGAACCATGCTAGGTACTGTATTCACTGTTCTGTAGCATTACACCCAATAAGGATTTATCATTTTATGCAATATGGAACAGATGGAAAATATTAACGTAAACAAGTTGAACCTCCAGAATATCTTCGACAAGTTAGCTTAATCATTCATGAGATAGCTGAAACAAGTAGGCTCAAATGCTTTCAAGACCAAATTTACTCCCTGTCTTTCACACACTGGGTGACAGCTTTCACTGCTGATCAGTTGACTGACAGCCTCTGACCATCACCCTATGTCCAGCTGTGACACAACCTGGGGAGATGGTTCCAAACTCAGAAGACACCACAGAAATAACACATAGCAACTTCATCCCTACAGGCAAGACAAGTTGGAAAATGCATAATTTTCACTAGAGCTTAAAGACAAGATACAAAAGTTAAATAAGGGATTAGATGCTCTTGATACCTCTTCCCCTAACTTCAAAACATCCAGCCCTGGGAGGTGGGTACTGAGGGCTTGTCTCTGATGTTCAGCCTTAATCCAAGTTTCTTAAAGCTGTGTTAACTTTACAGCTGAAAAAAAAATTATTTTGTAGACCCAGTTCTGCTGTGCTACAACTGTATTAGAGTCCATGAGTAAGTTGAATCAGTTGCTGGCCTCTCCCCCATCAATGTTCTTTTCACCCCTAATTCAACCTTATCTATGTGAGATGCAGAAAATCTTGCTCACGTTGTCAAGGTTGGCTTTTGCAGAAGACTAAGTGCTCTCTCCACATTCAGCCGTCATGCACTCCTGCAGACCCGGGAGAGGAGATCCCATCTGATCACAATGAAGAGATCCAGTCTGCCCCCTGCTCCCCCCACCACGCATGTACCACAAGCCTCCAAAGACTGAGCCTATCAGAAAAGGGAAACACAAGATGATACCTCCAACACAGAATATTTAGACCTGTTGGGGGAAAGTGAAACAGCTGAAATGAAGGTTTAGAAAAGTAACTCTGTGCCCTGCCTTTTGGAGAATCGACTTTTCCCTCCAGTCTTTTTGTTGGCTTCTTCAGCTACAGTGGTCCCACACGGTCCCTAGGGAAGTTTCTTTCCATACATCACCTTTGAGCATTTGGGTTGGGAGTTTAGTCTTCACTGCAGGCAGGACTTCTTTTCCTTTCAGAAGCCTCCCTGTTGGTTTTCATGCTGCAAGCACCCTGTTTGCTCTCTCTCTTTCTCGTTCTCTCTCTCTCTCGGGACATGAGTACAAGATATATTGACTTTGACAGAAAAGCCAAATTAAAAGATTATTTTTCCCAAGCACTTTTCTCACATGCTAGTTCACTGCCCATTCATTCAGCAGTGCCTGGACAATAGTTTTGGAGGCCACACTGTAAATGTGAAATGATCTGAGTTACAAATAACCTTTCTGAGTTACAAATAACCTTTGTAAAGATTGGGGTGTTTTTTGTTTGGGATTTTTGTGGTTTTTTTTTTTTTAAACTTGCATCAGCTTGGTGTGTACTGATTTGCAAAACCAAAAAAAAACCGAACAAAGCCACCATATACAGCATGGCCATGGGGCAACAGCTAAGGAAGTGCATCGTCTGAAGATGTCATGCTGAGTAACAAAACTGGGTATCCTGTGATGCCACCCGCTCATCTTACCCCAGTCTGCATTCCCAAAGTATCCCTGACAGAGCAGACTGTTTCAGGTCACAAAAGAGCAGTCCTTCATCCTTCTGTGAAGGCCTGGGCAGAGTTGAAGCACACCAGCTAGGACAAACAAGCAGCCAGCCTCCCTTCTGCCCCACCACACCACTTTGAAAGAACAAGTGCTTTTAAAACGAACTGAAAGCTCTGTTAAATTACAGAGCTTTCCTGTCTGCCATAAATTCAGTAATGTAAATACATTCCAGCAGCAAGAATGACTTTTTAAAAATACGAGAAACACAAGACAAATATTTGTGCCTGCTGCACAAATAACATGGTATGATTTTAACTGTTGAGAACATAGCAGCATCTTTTTAAGTTGATGTCAAGCACTCGCAGGTGAACAATCATAAAACTAAAATAATTGATAAATAAGGGATTTGGTAGCCAAACCTCTGTTAGTTTCTGTTTCCTAAAAACTAACCAAAACTGTGAATCTGGGGCAGACAGTGATATTGGAGGACACACAGAAAGAACTTTTAAAGATGCTTTTCCCTTATTTACATCCTAGTGACAGGTGATACCTGGGGTTTCTCACCCACCCATTTAGCACATGGAAAAAGCTATCAGTTAACTCTCTATGGCAGAGGAAAACCAGCAAGATTTAGCAAGAATTTGAGATTTTTGGTCACATGAATCCTTAATACAAGAATCATGTTGTTAATATTACTGTGTTTGTCAGGTACTAATACAGATGGTAGGATAGTTTACTTCATTTTGGCCTTATTATTTTTATTATTTTCCCTCTTTTCTCCCTTTGGTACTTACCTTGATCTTTCTAAGAACTTTCTACCTCCCACAAGACTTCTGTCTTCTTCCATTTGCACATGAAATATATGGTTGCCATTTTTTAAATCAAACTGAGTCTAGGGATTATCCTGACCTGAAACACCAATAGCAGCTCTCACAGTCACAGTCCATTGAACATTATTAATTTATGATCGCATCTTGCTGTGCTTTAGCCACTTTCGCTCTTTCTCTGAATTAACTTACCATAGCAAGCCTGCCTGCTGCACAAAATACTACAAAGTAGGATAACATCCTGCTGAGACACTTGGTATGTCAGGTAACGGGAAAGTATGCCACATCTGAAGGATGGTAAAGTTTTCTGCTTTCTGTTATGACTCCTATAGTTGTGCTAAGTACAAGTAGTGCAGGAACACAGATAATTTGGTTTAGCATTTAGATGTTCAAATGCTAGGATTTCCCTTTAAAATAATTTTGGCTTTATCATGCTCCAACATAATCAGAGCCTGGTCTTCAAATAAAGGCATACCAAAACAAAAGGTATTCATAAACCCACCTCTTATGCTTATTGTACATGAAGAAGAAAGCAACATCCATGCTCTTTCACTGGCCAAGTCAGTGATTTTCCTGTGCATTTGGAAGTGAAAACCTACACAGTTATATGGTATTTTCAGCATTGCTTTTCAAATTTTCAAACCCCTTAAATAAGAAACAACATAAGGAAAGGGCTACTTGATCATTTGTTAAACAAATATCAAAGATATGCATACTAATGCCAGAAGGAGTGCTTTCGGGTGTTCTATTTACAGAATTGTAATTACATTTGCTGTTTGAATTGGCCCTCCAAAGAATTAAAAATAAGCAGCCATGGCTTTTTATTGCTATCCAGTGTTCCCTGGTGGCTTCTCTCTGAGTGTTCTGACTGGCAATTGTTCCAGGCTCACTTGTGCCAGTAATGCATTTGTTAATTAGTCTAAGAGTACTACAAAACCCACAACACAAGCCTCTTGTCAGCATATGCTGATCTAACCTCTTGAAAGGACAGTTATTTAAATAGATGCCTTTTGAGCTTTGGCTTGGTTTTTTCTTCTAACATGTAAATATTCCTCTAAATATTAGTTATGCTGGTTTAAATTTTTATGGGATCAAATATTTGTTTAATTCTTGTTTTCCGTATTCACTTTTCCATTTGAATGTGCTTTCCTCCCCTAATCTCCTCCACATAAAAGAGGGAAGTCTTGAAAACAAACTTTTTTCACACCACTCAAAACAGTTTTCTGCACCTCAAGTTATATCTAATATCAGACTGGAGATCTACAAAGACTCTGAGGAACATCGAGATTTTGCACGTTTCTGCACCAGCACTAAGAACGCAAGAACAGCACCGAAGACATTCCAAAGAGTAAGAGGACAATCCACAGAGTAGGGGGACTTTCTGAAAAAACCTGCACATCAAGCAGCTCTGATTTTGTTCTTTTGCCTTTCAGGTGAAAAGGAAAGGGATGAACTTAATTAGGCTGTAACTTCATTACTGGTTTGAGAATGATCTGGCAACAAAAACTGTGCAGTGCATCACTTCTTTTTAATAATTTTCACCTGTCCAAAGATTACCATCAACACTCTAATCTACAAACCTGTTTTCACACCATTCTCCACAAACCTTTGTGTATGAAATCTGTAAGATATGGAGACATTGCTTGTCAAGAAAAAAATAGGGAAAGCAGGGAAAGAGGAAAACTGCAGAAACCTGGCACAGCTAGTCTTTGAGAGTGGACACAAATAGAATTTACATTTTAAAGCAAAACATGTTAAAGGAACATGTAAAAGAATTTCATATTAGATGATAAAATACTAAAATTGTAGTCAAAGGAAAGGCAATTTAAACTGATTGTGATTTTTGCCTATATTCTAGGCAGATGTCTTGAAAGATTTTTTTTTGTTTGTTTCATGTGTCATAGGACTCAGCATTTTAACAAAAGATTCACTTATGTATTTTCCAGCTCAGACAATAGTGCTTACTGCTATACACACAGAGAAAAATTAGTCATCTCAATTCAGCATACAGTACAACACTGAAAAAATGGGTTGGTCTTCCCAACAAAAATAGCATGATTCACTTGTAAGTTAAGCAACTGTGTTTGAAAAATTCTCTTTTTTGGTTATCTGTCCAAGCATGTACTCAGGGCTGGGGCTGAAGCTTGATTTTTCTGTAGCTGCCTGCTTTTACATTGAAAATATTTGCTTTTTTTATCCCTGAAAGAAAAAAAGGAAATATCTAAAAAAAATTAAATTACTTAAGATGGAGGAAAATGAACAGAAAGGTACTCTAAGTCTTCTTTTATATATATATATATTGGTCCACATATATATGTTGTTTTATATGCCAGCCTCACCAGATACAGAACAGAAAATATAGTTTCAGTAAGAAGTGGCCAGTTTCTGAGAGTGGATTCAATGTCCTGAAGTTGATTCTTAGAGTCATTCAATGTTACATCCATGAGTCGATGGAAGCAGAATTCCTGAATGCAAATTTCCAAGCTTCTAATTTTCATATTTAAAATACAATAAAATTTCAGAATGTTTACCTTGAGGAGAATAGAGAAAAACTATCCTGCTCTGTTCTGGTAGGACATTCTGCAGACACAAGCGCCTTATGTGGCAAAATGAATTTTGTATCACACAGATTGGTACTTCAGACTAAAGAATTTGAGGACAGTAGACTTGAATGTGCAAATGGGACTGAGACCAATAGTCCTGCAAAATCTAGTGGTAAAAATCTCTGGAAGGAGTTTACAAAAACAAGAAAGACCCGTTTTGAATAAAAGACCATCTTCCATAACTTTGCAGTATTGCTGATCTAGCATTATACAGAGCAGAAGAATATGACCCTCTGTGACTCCATGTCACCCTCATCACTCAGTATCCCATCAGAAGTTAACCCAGCTCAGGACAGGACAGAGGAGTGTCTGGCTGAGCTGCAGACAAAGCCGTGGGTGATTGCTCTTACATTGCTGTGAGCCGTGAAGGAACAAGCCAGGGTACGACCCTCCCTCTTCCAGCCCTGGCACAGCTCAGCACTCCCTCCTCAGCGCTGCGACTGAACTCACATTGTACCTGGGATCACCAGGCCTAATTTAAGTCAGCTCAAGCACTGCCACACTTCACAGCACTACACAAACTGCAGTGTAGACATGCTAAAACACGCTGAATATGAAGAGTATAGGGAGGAAGCCCGTGAGCAGGCCTTGCAATACCTGTCCTTTGATAAACTCACAAAATTACATGAATGAGCAGGGACTGAGATTCTGAACTACAATGAAGCCTCATACGTTGAACATCAAAGTGCCAGCCAACTCATTAACTTGTGCTGTGAAACATGAAGCAGGAGTACAGAAAATATTTGCCTTTGCAGAAAATATTTGATGAGCATTTAACTTCAGAAAGAAGTGTTATAAGTACCTACATAATTCACTTGCCTTTATGAGCAAGCCAGCACTGTGACAGCATCGCTAACTCTCCAAAGTCTTGATTTTGATACTTCTCACTAAAGGTTGAATTTTAGTAGGGATTGAGTTTCCAGGCTTTTTCCCCTGTTTAGACTGCTTTCAAACAAGTAGGCCTAGGAAAGAAATGGATGGGGAAAGGAGCTCATGACACATAGTTTTAACTTATGGAAGTGGAATTAAGGCTGCTGTGAGCAAAATACTGGCTCAAGCATGGCCAAATCCATAATGCTCTTAGAGCTCCTGGAGAGTTCCTCCATCACCCTGTGATAGGTGCTAGACTTCTGAAGGAGACAAAATGACTGTGTAGGCAGGAAGGAGATGAGACAAAGAAGTTTAAAATTACTTAATATTGCAAATGTCATCTAAAGATAGCCTACATGGAGGTCTTTTATGTCTGCATATAGCCTGTCACAGTGCATCACTCATGTGGGTCAGCTCTTTGCAAGAGTTGGAGTTTTCCTCACAGCCTGTAGCTATACCACCATAGAGCCCAGCCTCAGCTATCCCAAGCGGAAGACTGCCAATTGGCAGCCTAGACCTAGGCAGGATGGAATGCTGACATCGACCAGGAAAGGCAAAGATGGTGGTTGTTTTCCAGATTGCTGCAAACCAGGGCAAGTGACCCCAACACTCTTACAGTATTTTTAGTTTAAGACAACTAACACTAACAATTAGGTCTCCTCTACTGTTCAGTAGTGTCCAGGTGGCAGTTCTAGCAGATAGTTGCATCTGTTCCAGTGACCTCAAGCACCTACTGCTGACCAATGCATCCTGGTGTACCTGTTTTCTTTGGTATACACAACTATGTACTATAAGTTTTGCTACAGCTTCCCTGTCCTGCCCCCACCATGGCTCAGGGTGTTTCTATTGTCTTCAGATACACTGCCATTGGTAGGTGTCATCAAAAAAAAAACCAAACCCAAAATCAAATGAGAGTTATTGGACTGCAGAATTTGGGAAGTTAAAAGAAATAAAATCAGGCAAGTAGTAAAACTTCTTCATTTCTCACTTTCTGTGTAGAGACCTGACAGGTTATCTCACTCCTGAAAAAAAAGAGAATAACCAAAGTCCTCCAGAATCAAGAGATCAATTAAGCTGTACATTCTACCTGTATTTAGGACTGAGTTTTGAACAGAATAAAGTAATCACATAGGTTCAAAAAGCTCCAAAAGCTGAGTAGAATAAAAGAAACTGACAGTTCTTAGCACTTGAAATGATTTCAGATTCTCAGGTGCCATACTTAATTTCTGACAATTTGGTGTCAGCAATATGTGACAAACCCTCAGCTAGCTGAAATCTTATGGTAGAAGTAAAAAGCCAGGGATATATTAGAATGGATAACACAATATTACTCTGGTAAAATGCCCATCAATTTTTCTACAAAACTTGCCTCAGATGCTCTGTAATAATCCTTTTTGCACTCCAGGCACCTTTTTGCACTCCAGGCACTCCACCTGTCTTGCACTGGATCCTATATAAAGATACAGATTTTCAAACTCTGAGCTGGGACTCAGCAAGTCTTGAGGCAGCTCTTCACAGTATAGTAGCAGGCTTCCTAATACATTTCTAGAATGACACAAATTAAAGGCAGTTGTGCAGTATATTCTGTGGTCACCTCAGTGTATGTCCCTGTGAATACTATACCACTGGCACTAGCCAAAGCTCACTCTACCCAGAAAAGGGCAAACACAATAATCAAAAAATGTTTAGAGGTGTCCATGAAATATTTTTATTATCCAAACACCAAAGTGAGTCTGCCACAGTCATTCCACCAGTCCATCAGTTTCATCCTTATATCCCAAAAAATTTACCTCTACTTGGTGATAAATTCTTGTATTGATTCCTGGTTTCTCCATAGAATATTATTTGTATTTCCAGGGAAAGAAAAAAGAACACCTATGGAAGCAAGAAATGGTTTCGGGTTTTTTTTCTCCCCAAAGCATAATTATTTCGTATGCAACAACATATGGATTGAATAAGGATGAAGAACTGCAAAATCCCTAGCTAGGGCCTCAAACAGGCTAAGGGAAAATGTAACATGACTGAACACTTGCAAATGATAATTTTGTAGGTTTGCAGGAGACATGCACCATGCTCTTCTGATGGTATTTTCAACATGTGTCTATGTATTTACCAGAGTTTATAGAATCAGTACTTTCTATCGTGCCTGAATCCTACCAAATCCTACCAATCAGTAACCTCATAAATGAAGTGGGAAAGTTTGCTATTAACAGGCAGTGCTCAGTATACTCAAAACAACCAAAAATATTGGCTGAAAATCTGGAGAAAGTGTACCAGGTTATGAAGAAATAAAGTGGTAGATGAAAATCAGTCTTGATAAATGTAAAATAATGTATAGTGATGAGTATGACTCTACCCATAGATATATACAGCTGTGGGCTTTCTTTCAGGTATTTCAATGGAGAAGGTCTTTTCTGATTGTTCTCTGCAAATATCAACTCAGTGTTCAGTGGCACGAAAAAGAGAAGTAGAATATAAGGAATTATTTGGAAAAGCATTGAGAACAAAACAGCTGGCATTACAGTACGTTATATATTAAACCACAAAGAACTTGCATTTTTGACATTAACCATAGTGTTGGCTACAAGGACCAATACAAACAAAGGTGATGAGAGATCCAGAATCTCATATGAAATGGGATTGAATATCCCTGGATTCCAAAAAAACCAACAAAACAACCTCAAATGAAAAAAAACCAAAACAGACACACAGGACAGACAGAAGATGGACATTTAAAGTATTCAGAAATGCTCATAACATGAAGAGGGAAAAATAGTTTATAATTTTCTTTTAAGCAGAAGAACTAGGGGGTACCCAACAGAAAAATTAGAGGTTTCAAAGAAAAAAAACCAACCCCCCCCCCACATCTATCTCAAAAAACTGTATAAATATAATTGTATAAAAAACTTTTGTGTAAATATCAAACAGAATAATGCACAGAATTCACCACCACTGCATCTTGCAGATGCCAAAGGTATGCATGATTTCAAAAACAAAAGGACACACCATTTTTGCAAATTCTGTGTCGGGAAGCCCCTGGCCCCCTGATCCATACAAGTAAAGAAGTTATTCTGAATGAAAGAGCAAGCTGTACTTGCTTTGGTTTGTTTTTCATTTCCTCAGCATCTGCTACTCTTACTGCCATGGATAGAACAATGAGAGTGGCTTTTGACACCTTTGTGGGTTTTGCAACTGTCAGTGTTAATCCTTTAATCTTTTCAGTTCACTTTGTCCTTCTTAAGAATATTTCACTTCATGGGCCTAATTCAAGGTTAGTGAATGAAGCCTAGTTTCTTTTGAAGTCAGTGGGAATAGTAGACTCACCTTTTCCCCTTTAAGTTGCAGAAGGGAATTCTCTCTCTCAGATATAAATTTACACCACCTGAAGTGATGGGAACAACTCAGTTTCCTAAATGCTTCTGTACTTCTAACATTACATGCACCCACATGATAATGCTTCTGTCAAGGAGAATCTCCACTCTTCACGATCATGTTGGAAACAGAACCAAATAACACCAAGTGTACCAAGACCTTAGGGTTCATCTTCACAGATGCCTTTTCCAGCTTCATCACTTAAGAGGGTACCCAAGACAGGCTTATTTCTACAGGGACTGTGCCAGAATATTTGAGATAATATGAATGAGGATGTTATTTGATCCTATATATTTATTATACTGATAACCAGTTCATAGAAAACTCAGCCGAAGATGTTGTTACTATTAGAGATGTGATACCAACTGAGCAGCTTATTTAATTTGAACTTCCAACAGTGTCTCTGCTCTCAGTTAAAAGTAACTTTCAGGTTTTGTGAAACTATTAAAGGCAGGAGTTGCATTTTGGTTTAAACTTCTGTCTTGCAAAAGTTACATGCACTGCATGTTTTAGGAAGATTTAGGAAGTTTCAGGTGGATTGCTACCAAACTGTAAAACATTCCTGCAAGAGAACACTCTTAACACTTTGACTAACCTGCAAAATCGATTATATTACATGTCTCAATCACACCTTCTCTAACTAAATCTATGACTGCTTTCAACACTTTCCTCACAATATCTCTCTCCTTATTGCAGGAAATGACAGGAGAACTTACAGTATACATAACTTTCTTAAGCAAAGGCAAAAAAAAGTAATTTACTGCAAATAACGTGTTCTCTACCAGAGACATTTTTTGTTGTCATTTTACAGTTTTAGTTACCAAATCTATAAATAAGAGGAAAAAACCATTTTGGTATTTTTCAAGCAATTGTCAATCTCTTCTAGGGAATTCTCTTCAGATCAAAGTATTTGCTTTTAATATTCCTCACCTGAACTTGGATCTGTGCTTCTTGCTTAGAGGCATGAGTGCCATCTATAGAACAGTCACAGGCAGATATTTACTTGAGTATTGAGAAATAAGCGAGAGTTTTGTCCCTGTTGTCCCAGGAGAGAGTTTTATCCCTTTAACAAAGAGCTCTCTTGCTATTCTGTTTATGTGCACAATAAATTCAGTAATTTTCCACAAGTGGAGGTTTAACATAAGTAAACAAGTGTCATTACAATTTTAAGCAGAGAAGGAATCACTGACAGAGATAATGATATTGATATTTGTTCAAAGACTGTGATGATGTTTTAATTTAAAATTAACTGTATATGCCTGGTGCAGCAGTGGAGGTGCAAATATTTAGTATAATGGGAAATAATTTTTTTTTATGCTATGCATTAAATCATGAAAGAAAAAAGAATGAAAACCAAACAAATAACTCCCACCCTACTCTATTAATTCCTTCCTCTAAATAAGAGCATTTTATGATAGGTTATTTATACAATGGTTTTCCTTTGATCTTCCCTTCTAGTCTTTAATAAGATATATAGAGGTATTGAGTATTTTAGTTCCATCTCTATCATAAAAGCTTTCTTCTCTAATCCATTTCTTTCCTTGTTTCCTTTGTGTCTGATGGTAACTACTTTCTCATGATGAAAAGGATTTTAATTGAGGCACTAGGAGTAAATTTGTAATCCTTTATATGAAGCCTTTCTTCCTGTTATGTATCTTTAAGTTGCAAATATATCCAGCTTGTAATTTAAAACATAATTGTGTTTTTTATGGAAAATACAGACATGGAAAGCAGAGGGCACCCTATCACATGCTAACTCCCTATCACAAGAAAAGGAATTAAAAAAAAGAAGTGGAAAAAGAGGAGGAAAAAAAGAAAGAGAAAGAGAAAGAGAAAGAGAAAGAGAAAGAGAAAGAGAAAGAGA
>WBMZ01001497.1:57593-103303 GCA_013400975.1 Atrichornis clamosus
AGGAACTCACATACCAAGGAGAATCCTGGTCTTCCTGTGTAAGACAAGTTGTAGAGACTGATACAGAACTAAATATTCATGTGAACCAGGAGATTAATTTCAGTTTAAAAAATATTTAAAATTTGTCTTTGTATGTGGTTTCTCTCTGCAACAATGTATGAAACTTTTTCTAGAAATTAACCCCCAACTCACTGAAAACAAAGCCTGAGTTTCAGTTGTAGCTTCAACTTCAGCTCATTGAATCATACTAAAGATCTGTGAGTGAACTGAAGAGCTCATTACCTACTCATAGACTTAAACCTGATACCTCTTAACTAACCCTCTGACAGAATAAGAGGTTTCTGTATTGTGTTTGGGGCTTTTCTGTGGGCATTTGCAGTGCTACCAGCAGCTAGTCTGAACCCTGGACACTGAAGTGGGGACAGTTTTCCAATGATATCAGCAACAGTACTATATACAGAAATACTATGACCTTTCAAATTATATTTAGTATATTCTTCTATACACCTCTAGGGATTGTGTTAGTCACTTTAGTCAAGAGCTGAATATGTAGAGACTAGTAAATGAAAAGT
This sequence comes from Atrichornis clamosus, assembly GCA_013400975.1. Taxonomy (NCBI): domain Eukaryota; kingdom Metazoa; phylum Chordata; class Aves; order Passeriformes; family Menuridae; genus Atrichornis; species Atrichornis clamosus. The sequence goes on from WBMZ01001497.1 coordinate 58,166, forward strand.
GGGCTGAGGGGAGAAGTGAATCCTCTAAACAAGAAATCATGCAAAAGAATAAGAAGTTTTTTAGGTAGTACCATGATCCCCAGAAAGGTAATTAATTATCAGTGGTAAATCTGCAGGAAAAAAAGGAGACTTAAAAAAACCAAGCCAATAAAGTTGACCACATTTTCATAAATGTAAGTATTCTGAAAAATGAATACATGCTCCTACTTCAGTAAATTACTATTTGTCTTTTATTTAGCTTTCCACTAAGAAATTATAGCCATCCTTTGTTGGAGAGTTTGTCCTTCATTTTTATATCAAACTGCCATGATGTCCTAACAACTTCCACTTCTGTAGTTGGTGAGTTTTAAGAAGAACAAGACAGGAAAAAGTGTATAACATGGCGTTATGTTGCTTTTTTTTTTAAAGTATTAACAGAGTTTTCATGCCCAGGGTACAGTACAATATTTTAAAAGGGATCTATTTTTTAAGAGGATCTATTACTTGACAAATCCAATGGAACATTTGAAAGAGTTTCCTAACTTGTTGGTGGTTTGTTTGGTTTTTCCTTTCTTTTTGGGGAGAGAAAGTTAGTGATCAGCAGAGCTTTCGAAGGCAAGAAAATCGAGAAAATTGTTAGACAAAGACATAGAAAATCTCCATTCCAGAATTTTAAGAAAACAGCCTATTTCAGTCTGTATGTGTTGTTAGATTTCCTGCATTTTCACCAGAATCCCCTTTAAGAAAGGATAAGCAAGTGATACACTACTATCTGATGAATGGCATTATAAATCTTATTTTGTGCTTTCTCAATGAAGAGAAACGGTGTTGAAAACTTCCAAATAGTCTTCATAATTTTCACAAAAGGAAGAAATTGGTATTCTTTTCTGAAAATAAAAAAAGAAAAAGGTGATTATTTGTCTAAAAATCAGTGTGTTTGTTTTTGTTTGTTAGTTCTAATATTCTCTGGAATATATATCTGTCTATCTCCCTCTGGAAATGCCTTCTGGTAGGAGAAACTGATTGGAGACTGAGGCACCAATTTCAGAAAGCATCCTTAATTCCAACCAGCAGAGCAAGACCCCATCAAAATGTAAATGTGATCCTGAACTTGTATATCCTTCTGTTTCTTCCTTTTGAATGAGGGACACAGCAGTGATCTTCTACAGACAGTGCTTCTTCAGAAACTGGCCAGCTAAGTAAGCTGACATTTTTGCAAGGTTATTTTAGTTCTGTCTTAGGGCTGAAGTAGAGGAGTAGTATTTTTGTCACTTTCTAAATCATAAAAATTATTTTCAGGAGGAAAAAAAGGAAACAAAAAGCAATAAATACAAATGAATACAATACATTTCTGGCCATTCATGGAACTCTTCTAATTTCATAAATAATATTAATCTTTGAGTAAAACTTTGTATTGGCAATAATGTAGACTTTTCTATGTTATCCCAGCATTTTACAGACAAGTATGGTAGGTTTTTTTCCTCTTACTTGTATACAGATGACCTTCGCTTGAGACACAAGAAGAAAACTGAATTTTTTATATATAGAATCTCATGAACAAAAGGTCTTTCCTTAGTATCCATTTTCACCGGACCCATGCATTTAAAATACTGTAGGCTTCATTTCATTTTATGCTGACTGAGATGTTTACTACTGTCATGTTATTAACCTTGCTTTACAAAGGCTTTTATAACATCAGTATTAGAGTTTATTACTAGTCTTAGTTGTGATATACAGTTCATGGCCTTATTAAAGAATGCGTCCTGCCCTTGGAATTCCCTGGTATCAAGTAAATAAAAAGGCACTTTACTCTCTTTAAACAATCAAATAAAATCACAGACATACAGGTTTTCTTTAGTATCCTCCATTCAAAAAGAAGTTTGAGGAAGATTTGACTTCTCAGAAAATTATTAATGTCATACAAATCCTTTATATTTAAAATCTGGTCCACAAAGTCAACAAATGACAAGCATTACTTGTTTGTCCATTTCACATGAGTTAGTTGGTGTCAGGTCAGTTCCCACTGGATAAATTGCCACCAAATGCTTCAGAGTTGCCAGGTTTCTACCTTCTTTTTGAACAGATAAACCAAGAAACACAAGAAGAGTGGTAAATTTATTACTTTTCAACTGCCTGCTATTCATTTAGAAAAAAGAAGGAAGTTTCTGGAGGGCTGGATTGACAATTCTTGAGTTCAAACTATGTTTTAATTGGTGTAAAATAGTCATGAAACTTGAAAAAGTAATTCTGTTTGAACCTTGAGGAGCAAAATCTGTGTCAAGTGTGAAATGTTTCAAGAGTTTTGTGACATTTACAGATGATTCCTGACTATCACAAAGACTGCCTAATCAGCAGGTTTGGTACTCAAAGCCACCTGTAGAGCAGGGTTTAATCCTCCCACCATCAAGTACATCAGCTTTCTACTTTCTTCTTTTTACACATCAGCCTTCACTGCAGAGACCAGAATCTCTATGTGCTCGGCATTGAAAAGAATTGACAAAAGAACTTCACGTCTGAGTAAGGCCATCTTTCCCATGTCTGCCTCAATGTCTTTGACCCTACCTAGATAAGTAATTTTCCCATATTCTTCTCCAGGAAACATTCCTATTTTGACCATGGAAAAAATTTACTTTTGCAAACTTCTGAGATCTCTTGGATGTTTTCTTACCACACTTCAAAATGACCATCATGCATGACAACAACATTCCCATATATTTTCAATACAATCCCTTTAGTCTTTGGCTTTAATCCACTGCTTTTAATATTTCTACAAAGCAGTACAGATATTATGTAAAGGTCACATATGAATCTGGTTTACTTTATTCATAATAGAGTTCAGAATCACATTTCTTAAGATTTGTTGTCTAGCTAAAATCAAACATAGCACTTACAGAGCAGAACTGTTGGGTTAGTGCTCTATTTAAGTGCTTTTACGGCTATAGGAACTGAACTTTATACGTGTTTGCACTACTGTGAGACATACATAAATTAGATATGTTATAAATTTATATTCTAAAAGGTTGCTGCTAAGACACAGTTCTTTGGAACATTTCCTGGGATGCAGGAGACCACTCGACCATCTAGGTATGTAAAACCATTGGGACTGGAGGTAGGTAGAAGTAAACAAAAAGAAAATTTTTGTAACAAAGAACTTTGTAACAAAATCTGTTTCAATTTCACCACTAAAGACAGCAAATTTTATCCCCTGTTTTCTCCTTATGTGCTCCCTATGACAATATTATTATGACCAGAAATTGATGGAGCAAAATTAGCAAGTGTTATTGAACTTCAACAAGTTCCAGTTTCAAAAGTCACGAATGAACTCTATACCTATATGGAGGCATATAACTTTATAGGACCTGTTACAAACCTTGGTTCAGGTTAGCTAGTTCCTTGCAGCACCATAGGGGAATTACTTTTTGCAGTGGTTGTTCTACCTGCCACAGAAAACCTTGACTGGATGTAAAAATGGATTTGTGACTACGGCTTCCATGCAACTGTGAAGTACTCTAGGACACCATGCAAGGGTGTCTCTCTCTTCCTGGAAAAGTAGCAGAATGTCTGAAATATGGTCAGTTTGTTTTTTCCCCAGCTGTATCAACTGTTTTTACAAGATACTGCTTTTCTCTGTTCCATATTTTTCTTTTCTTTAGAAAAATAGCACTAGAAATAATGATGAGTAACCAAAGCAGAAGATGATTATTCATAGCAAGCAGGACCAGGTTTATTGCTAGCTGTGATATCTTTTATTTGACTAATTTGGTCAAATTAAATTGTCAAAATTTTGACAAATTTCCAGACTCATGTCCTCTTGCCTTGAAGAAAAACCTGAAGGTCTTGCACAATTGACAGTTTGATCAACTATTCCTAACTGTACCAACTAGTCTAGATATACATTGCTTCTATTTACAAAATTTATTCTGCCTGTCTTCTTAAACCATCAAAGTTACAGTAAAATACTGGGGGTTACAATTTCATTTATAGAGCATGGAAAGTGTTCCAAAATGCTATAACAAGATAACCTAGCATTCTGGTGTGGCATTCTTGGTTTGTCCAAAGTGCCAGCTAGAAGAGTTGAATGGCAACATCCTCATTTTGCCACCTTTTTCTCTTTTAAACTCATGCAATGTTGTGGACCAGAAGAATTTTTTTGTTTAAAATAAAGGAAATCTGACTTCTGAAGATTTTAAATAAAAAAGCTGTAGATTTATATTTGAAAATAAATCAAAAACTTTAATCTGACTCTGAAATGCCCAAATTAAAGGGAAAATTTTGCCAGTACCACCTTGTGTGCTGGTATATGCTGTCATCTGAAGATTACAAATACAAAGAATCATGGATTCTTAATACAACAGTAACTTTTCTAAACACATGTGATATATATGCACAGTCTCCACTGATTAATCCAGGAATGTATCAGCCACAATTCAGATCTTGACTAGTGTGATATCTGACAAATATCTATTTCACTGAAAAATATGTATATTTCACATGGATTTCTATAAAATTTAATAATCTAATTTCAAGCTTGATTATCATCTTTAGAGTCCATGGAGAACTTCAATGAAAAAAAGATAAGGCTCATATTATATTTGTCTCAATACAGCTATATTTTCTGATGCACTCAGGGCTTATCCTAAAAATTAATGATCTACAGAGAATATTCAATTAAACCATTTTTTGTTTGCATATCTTAGCTATCTAATAAAAGTATCTCAACTGAGAGGATGTAATGAATTGAATATAGGTGAAGAGAAAAGTTCTTTTCAGTTAAGCATATAAAAAAGATAATAGAATTCATAGTTTGCAGAATTATCTCAGTTGTGGTAAAGACGGGATTGTCAAAAAATTCAAAATACTTCATTTTGTATGAAATGTTATCGTAGGCATAAGATTCTTTTTTTCCTAGAACTAAATGACACCTAAACTCCACTGCAGTTGTAAAAAGCAAGTCATAATTTTAGTAGTATTTTTTAAATGAAGTCATACTAATTCATAGTAAAATAGTGTGGGGGGGTTAATATCGAAAGGTGAACTACATTTTACCCAAATAAATGTGGTGAGACAAGCATGTTTAATTTGCTCAAGAGGCTGTGTACAGAGACAGTGAAAAATGAGAAAGGCAACTGCAAAGCTGAAAATTATTTTGAAGTGGGAACATGCTACAGTGAAGCTTAAGAGTCTTAAGTTCTTACCTGTTCCTTTCAAAAAAACAGAGGCATAACTTCATGCACTAAAAAATGCATTGTCTTCTCACCTGCAAAATATGATTTTACAGTGCTGTAGGCTCTTACATAAGGAAAGGGGTTTGGTTTTTTTCTGAAGATGCATAATGTCTGCAACTTCTCAGTGCAATTTATATGACTTAAGGGCTTATTCTGCTGGTGAAATGAGGAAAATTCCATTAACTCAAATATGGTTTGTATTGGTGGAAGCAGAAATGCTCTCACCATCAGTGAATTTTGTACCAGCTGAGATGAAAGCAAGGTATGACAAATTTCCTCGTATTAAGGAACATTTCTCTTTTCCTGGAATTCCACTAATGCTCTGTGATGAATCTTTGTCATCCATGTATGTTCTAGAACAGCAGCAACAAACCAAAACATTTTTGTCTTCATCAGTATGCAGAAATATTTTACCATTTAAAACTATTAAGAAACCATTCTTCACTCTGCCACAACTTGAAACCATATTGCAACAATACTCAGCAGTTTTTCTGCTGCTTTAATCTTTGCTCTACAGTCTCATTTCACACGCTACTGCCACTTTCAAGATGGGGCTTCCCACAAATTCAATTTAAAAAGTCAGTCAAATCCCTTCCCTCAATATGCAATATACTATAGCAAAGGCTGTCAAAAAACCCCAAGAAATATAAATGTTCAATAAAAAAATAATGAACATACACACTGTCAGTCAAAGTACCATCATAGTGTTCTAAGAATATCTCATAAACCTAATGATACCTCACCTATTTCATATGCTAACACATCATGCCAATCTTGCATGAGTTACTGGAGCTGTATAAGGGTCAAGGGAAATGCACTTACCGCAAGTGGGGACATCAAATGTACTTTTTCTAATGTAGCATAGATGCAGTGAACGTTCTTTTTTTTATGGATTTGTAACATGCTGTTTAGGATAATTTTTGTCATAAATAAGTACCTCAGTAGATGCAAACGATCCTATTAGGTTTGGTTCTCTGTATTATTTTCTGCTGAGAAAAAAACAGTAGTGGAATTGATCCACTGCCTGTGATCTGAGACCGAGCGCTTGAACAGATGTGTTACGTGCTTTCATTTGTGCTCTGAGTGGCCCCAGAGACAGCACAGCTGTAAGGAATGCAGTTGGTCACGAAGCCAGAGGCACTGCTACTTTCCCTTCCACAAATCCCTGGATTTTGCACTGTACAAATCCAAATTCATTTCTGCTTGTCGATATTCCCTCCTTCACTCATCCCAGCTCACTGGTTCTGCACTACAAAAGCTGTCACAAGAAGCTCATGTTAGGAAGTCTTTACCAGACAATGCAATAACTGATCAGTTTTGCCCCAGTGTTGAAAAAATACATTATGATCACATTAACTTTATGAGTTACTACTGATTTTTAACTTTCCTTGCTTTAATTAATGCTAATTTGACCACAATGTAAAATAAATTGTGCATGTAGATTATCTTCATAACCTCTCTCTGAAAGTCAGGTCTTGGAACAAACCTTTCAAGACTCTCTCTTAAAAGGCTGAAGTAGAAAGAGAGGAACTGTTCTAGCATGACTATGTGTACACAACCACAGAAGACTGGAGCCAGAACTGTTAAAAGTGGTTACACCTAATTCAATACTTGGTGTTAGAAAATTGCAAAAAAAAGGACAGTAGGTTTAATTAGCTAAACACAACTAGTTTCACCCTCCCAACATCTTAGACCTACACCCTCATTAAAAAATTAAATAGGTTTATGTCCCTTACAGAGGTTTTATTTTGCTGGATTCCTCCAAAACCAAAATATCAGTAGAATGAACTTTCATCCTTCCTAGCCTGCTCTAATTGTCACACTCTAGTTTTCAGCTTGCTTTTATATGTATATGTGGATGATCTGCCCAAATATTCTGCTGAATACGTACTAATAAACTGCATTAGTATTTGCATACCATATGCTCACTAAGGGTTTAATTACACTTTGTTCCACAAACAAGTATTTTTTAAAAATTAACATATGTCAGCTAATTATTTTTCCTGACTTATTTACTTGTTCATTTTACTTCATTTTTAATTTATACAAGACCTCTTTGTGGCCTTGTTTCATTTTCCAAAGAATGATAATAACTGAGTCTCTAATACCTCAAGCACTCAGGCAAATCCTTTAGTTTATCCACCTGAGCAGTCATCAAAGATTTCTATGTTAAAAAGTTACACATGAACACAAATGTTTCCAGTTCAGATGTTGAAATAGGCTCATATACCATACATATTGCACAAGCTACACCTTATAAAAACTGGAGGTCAGCCAGAAAAAAGCCTCCACCGCTCCACCATAGCAATCTCAAATTACATGTTTGGCAGGATTGACAGAGGTACATCACTCATCTTCCTTTCACATTCCACATGATATTTTAGGACACGTTCTCACGTAGTCATGAGGGTCCATACTAAACGCACAAATGCACGCTTCATATACTTCAAATATTGATTGGAAGATAAAATTGATATACATATAGCTGCTCACCAGGATATGAGAACAAACCTGACTAGTGGAGTACCAAAGAGTCAACCTCATCAGGCCCTCAGGACATGTGAGTGTTGCAGATTCACCCATGTGGTTCAATAAGCGTACTGACAGATCATTTCAGATCATTTCACTACTCTAAAAACCATGGCCCTGGGACTCACATGACACTCAAAAAGAAATTAAGGACAAGTAAAATTAACACAATTTTTTTTTTTAATTACACACAACAATGATGTTTCATGTGAAATTTCTACCTGCTCAAATATAAAAAGACTACAGATCTGACACTGAAAGTCACAACAAGAAGAGCAAAGTCTGTACAGCCAAGAGAGCTCTTTGGATTATAATATCTTGAGACCAAAGATGTGCTTGCAGCTTGTGCAGAGGCAACCTGGGAAAACCGGGAAAATGTGTCTCATCAATTTCAACACAGGCTGCCCAAGCCCACCCAGGATCCTGCACACATACTTGCCAGGTAACTTGGATTCAGTTATTTGAGCTTCACACCCATATTTGGATTCCCTTGAGCCTCTGTCTTTTGTACCCTCTTGTGCAATCACACAGGGGTATTGCTGGCAAATCCAGAAAAATAATCAAGTGGGTTGGAAGAACCTCAGTCAGGTACCTAGAGGTCAGCTCCTTATCAACTCCCTATCCATGGTAGCACCCACTGCCACCATCTCATCCATTTTTAAGGAATCCCGTGTAAGACAAAGTGACAGAATTTTGCTGGAGTGGGTAAGAACTGCTGCTTACAAAATTCATAAAGTTTCTTCTTTTTCTCATCACCAAAAACAGCAAGATACTGCGATAGGCACGTAAAGGGAAGTCTAATGAAGATCTGGAATATCCAGCCTGGGGATATAGGACGACATCCCAGAACAGGTTAGACAAACATCTGTGGCAAACACATAGATGGGGCTGGCTGCCTTGTTGCGGAGATTGGAATAGAAGGGCCCCTCAAGATCCATCTTTTATACAGGTCTATGTAGACACCATAACCTTCACCAAATCTTTTCTGTCGTGCTGGAAAACAGGGACGATGCTCTGGAACATTCTTGCTGAATTATAAAACCATTTTCATTTGTACCATCCATCACCTAGTTAGCAATTTGGACTCTCCACAGCAGCCTTTTACATGTCTCAACTTATTATTACATTTTTCCCCCAACTTTTCTTCTTCATCTTAAATAACTCTGCTTGCTTCAGCCTTCCCTATTCAGCTTGTTTTCTTACCTCATAATTTGTGTCTCTCTCCTTTCCACTTACTGTAATTCACCTTCATCTTTCTTCAATGTAGCGTCCAAAGGTATCACAAGGCTCAGCACCTTACATTTTCCCAAATAAGTAATATGATCACTTCATTGCTGTTATGGTGTGGTTTGCCTTCTCTCAATATGGTATTTGCAGCCCCATGGTACTGTGCCCTTATGCTGTGGTTTCAGTGTCCCTCACAGCATTTCCTGCATTTCCTACCATCTGTGTTTATGTGCTTGCACAGCTGATAATAACTACCTGGGTGCAAAACCTTCCTACCTAAAAGAGATTCCATGTCAGATTTCTCAATTTGCTCAGATTATTCCAAATTTTATGCTTGTCTTTAAATATTCACAGCCCCTCAACTAAATATTTTTTATGTAACGTGTTTATTTCCTCTATGAAAACCAAGCTGTTTTTTAAAGTATTGTATAAAACTGAATTCATCACAGGTGTCTAGAGAAAACAATTATGTGACTAAACCATCAATGGTTGTCCTTTAGCACTTTTTATAACTATTTTACACCTTTTTTTAGAGAAAGCTATAATTTTTTTTCAGTATATTGGGATGCAATTTATTTTATATGTAGTATATTTAATACAAACATCCTCCTAAATAATACAAGAACTCTATACAAAGCAGAACCTCTGTTTCGCTTAAAAAAAAAAAAGGGTGTAAAGGTAATGTTTAAACAGTAACTGAGAAGATTGACATATCTAGGCAATAGGAAAAGAGTACAGAACATAAAATATTTCTCTTTTTGCAAAATTTATTTAATTTTCAAGTTGTAAAAAGAAGGGAAGCTTAGAGGCAGAGAAGTTTAAATTGTTCCAAAAGGTAATCACCGCATAAGAAGCATGTTGGTCGTATTGTGATAAGGAATAAGGAACAAGAAAGCACTGAAATGTGCAGAAAGGAGAGAAGAATTTGAAGATAAGAGGTTTGAATTTCTCCTTTGTACCAGGTGGAGCACAGGATATGCAAAGTAGCTAATTGCAGGCCTCTGATTATGGAGTCTATTCAGGACTATTTGAAGCTAAGAAAAGCTGTATGATGGTAAGAAATGCACTTACCAAAGGTTGCTCACTGGTGAACAAATACCAGAGAGCAGGGATTTTAGTTGTTTGGCTTCTGGTGATTGTAGGAAATGGGTGTTGGCTTGGCCAAGTGCTAAGGACAGAGTCTTCACTGTTACTGCTACCCCTGTAGGGCTAATGAGAAGAGACGTTCTAGTCCCCAGTCCCAAGACAGGCTAGAACACCTCCTAGGACATTTAAAACAAGTCCTGTTACATATTTAAGAAGCACAAACACTTCTGGGCTGAACAAAGCACCTCTAATGTATTGTCCCACTTGAGCCTGGGACTGCTTTATATAATACTGCTGGAGCAGCCCAGAAAGGAAATATTCCACAGGAGAAGGCCATGTAAGAGGATAATTTCTTCATACAAGCACAGTGAAATGCTACAATAGCAATATCTGGAATGCTAAGAAAGTTTTGAGAGATCTGGCAGAAGCAGGAGAAAGCAGAAATAAAGTACAAAACAAACTGCTTTTTGAGCCTACTTCAGCAGCATAGCTAATTATAAATTAATAGAATGAAGTTGCTGGAATGTCACACAATCAGACACACCAACCTGGAGTCTAGAAGGCACATTATACATAAAACAGTCTGAAACATCTCCGTATTTGACCATTAGGAGGACTGACACATTATGAAATATATTGTGAACCTGGACACAATGAGCTGAAGTGAAATCTTGTGTTCTACCTTTATTAGGGCAAGACAGACAGGCAAGAATAACAGCAAGTTGCAAAGAGACATGGTGGCACCAAGGTTAAACAGCTGGAGTGCAGAGCAAGTGACAGGTGTGCTGTGTTGCATCCTAGGGCTGTGTTTTAATTCTCTCCACACACTGTTTATGGATCCTGACCCTGAGAAACTGGAGTATGAATTGTACTCCATGAGCCCTGCACCAGTAGAGGTGCTGCAGAGCCTTTTCTAGGTGAAATCATGCCTGACTCAGTGTGTCTGGGGTCTGATAAAAGCTGTGCAGAGATTACCCAGGTCTGCCCAGTCACCTACAGTGACTGCTAGCTAGAACTTAAGTGCTAATTTTTTCCCTGATTTTACCTTTTCTTTCCACAATTTTGTTTTTCTTTCTTTTGAACATTGGACTCTTCCCTTTACTTCATTTGCTTGAAATAAACATACAGGTTACCAAATTGAGAAGTTTCATCTATACAGAGTTAACCATTTAACTATATTTTCTCACATTCTGGGAAAGTAGAAGCGGGAGCAGATTAAGTCTCTCCTGTGATTTCCAGGCTGCAGCCTTACAGTTCATCACAAGGCACAAGTGAGATGCCTGAACTGCAAATTCCATAGAGCACTGGAGCAGATGAAACAGAGTATAGTTACAGGTACTTGCCCTCAAATAATAATACGTGATGTGACTTGACAAATGAACATAAGCCAAAATAGAGTATTTCCATTTTAGTGAAAACTTACATGGAAGGATCTGGCTATTGAAGACAGAAGTTGTTGGGGTTTTTTTTGACAAAAAGTTTTCCCACCCTAAGCTTATCAGGAATTGTACTTATCTTTTTCTCATGTGCCAGCTTGTCTGATTGCTGTTATCAAACAATACTGGGCTATATTTCAATCATTCTTATAGCAGCCTGCATTGCTGCTTATCTTCCTTCTGCAGTGTGGACATCTAGTCCCTAATTTTCATGAACTGGGTTAGCACTTTTACATTGCTGGATTGAGGTCAAAATCAGCTTGTTGTTCTGAGGTATTTCTTAAAATATGTCTAAACTTCTTTAATTGTTCATTTCAGTCAGCTTCAGAAATCTGATACGTGCTACCTTATTACCTTGACTTCTTATTGACTTCCAGGCGTTGACTTTCTGTCTCTGAAAGAACCCTTCTCCTTCACAAGGTCCTTCTGAGCCGCTGAATCTGTTAAAATCAATTCATGAGATTTTAGTTTTCCTGTATGCTTTATGCAGGTACGTAAATTCATTCGCCATTAACAGTGGGCTGATTCACACTCTTCTTGTTGGCATTGTACTTAAAATACTCACTTGATGAAGACCTACTTTATGACCAATCTGATTTTGTTTCCTTTCTGGAAAAAAAAAAAACCCAAGCTATTTTTTTGTTCCCACCCCAAGGTTGAAACTTGCTATGACTTTCTTGTTGTGCATTTTTTCATAAATTCTTCTTTCTTATCCTTGAAAGCAATTCTAAGCCTTTCTGCATTTCCTTCAACTGCATAACATCTCCACTCTAATCTACAGAATAGACTATAACTCTTTTGGTTTTTTGTCGACAGCAAAACAGAAGGCAAAGTAGAGCAGCAAGGAAAAAGCTAGAATAAAATAATAAAGAGTTTTATAGGTGTATAATTTTCTATTCATTACCATTTCCCAAAATATATCCCACATATGAAGTGAGTCTGAATCAAGCTGTAATCTTTCACACTACACATTAAAGTTCTAGTAAAATGATATAAAATTTGATAAAGAGCATAAGAAAAGCTCAAAACAGAAAGGAAAAAAAAGGATTAATACACAAGAAACTAAAAGTTAATGGAAGAAATAAAACCTTTGAGCCCCAGAGAGGTTTTTTGGGGTAGAAGACGAGAGGAGAGAAAGGAGGAGAACAAAAGATAAATAAAAGATTGTAAGGGGGAAGGAAAATGGTGCTCTGCTTTCACTGGGAATACTTAAATGCCTCACAAGATGAGCAGAGCATTAGGATATGAAAAGCTAAAGGGCAATATAATCCCAAAGGGGAGGACTAGTTTCAAAAGAAGGTTTATTAAAACTTAGCTTGCTTTGCATAATGTCAGAAAAAGAAATACAGTGAAACTCTAACCTTTTTTCCTTCTCAACTTTCAGTTCGTTTCCACCCTTTTTTCTCTATGATAGCTTTCCCTACCCTGTGGCTTTACTCCTGCTTTCTGTTTATAACCTTTAGAATACTTTCATGAGCATATGCTATAATTCTCTTCCCTTTTCTTTATCTCCTTGTTCCTACAAGCTGGCTTGAATAAAGAAGTCATTATCAGCAAGCCCACAATGGGTCCAGACATCCACATTCAAGATGTTGTATAGATGATATATTGATCAGTCCTCAATGAGTAATAGCATTCTAATGAAAAGAGCATACAGAAGTTAATGTATCTGCTCATGCAAACCACAAATGAAGCATTCTGTGGCACAAAGGGTCTGGCCCTGTGAATTATAATTACTCCCTACAACAATAAAAGTCAGGAGTGGTTTTATTTATTTACCGCAATCAATGATAGTCTGTGGGCTACACATTGAAAATTCGTTTTACAAACCAGCACCCAGACTGTTTGCCTTTTCTGTGTCCATTGGGAATTAACCCTTCAGCTGCCACTGCCAATCCTGAGATTGCTATCCCTACAGAAATGAAAAGACCACGATTTGTTTCAGTGTTGTTCAAGCTAAGAAAAGCAACTACAAGCATTCAGAGAGGAGTCACCATATGTGGCTGCTCCCAATAGAGACAGCATATATTAAAGCAGGATGAGCGTATAAAAACAAAGACTTTCTGTCCTACATGAACTACTTGGGGAGTCCCTGGTTTGAAAACTGCACCACAACGCTGTGTCATGCAACTTTCACAGTCTGATGAGAGTGTTTTTAATGCTTTAGAACTTTCTCTTCTGTCCTCAAAGGAATAAACAGTAGAATAAATTCAATCTATGCTAACAGTATGTAGCCCAGGAAAACAAAAGAAGCACCATTCCACTTGTTAATTAAATTGCAGGAAAAAGAAAATTAAAATTCTGTTGACACCTATACTAAAGCAGAATAAACCTGTCACTGTACTTCAGTAGAAGAGCAAAGATTAACAAAAAAAGACTCTGAACCCTAAATTAAAATTAAAATATAATTATGCTACTTTTCTGAATTATATTTTGCATATTAAATCCTAGTCTGTCACCCGTTCAAAAAACATTCAAAGCCAGACACTAGGAAATTCAGAGAGAAAGCCAATGTGGGTGATCAAAGGTGAGAAATGTTTCTTTTCAAAGAACAATGAAAATAAAGGTCTGGTCAGACCAGAAAAGAAATGCTGAGGTGGAATGAGGGAATAGTAGAGGTTCATAAAACACATATGTGCCTCATAGAAGATAAAAACATAATATCTATACTCTGTTTTTCTCAATATGACATCTAGGGGACATCAAATGTGACTAGAAAATTGGAAACAAACAAATGGAGATACTTTTCCACACAAAGTACAGCTTTGCTCATTGTCTCAGGACGCTACAGATGTCAGAAGTTTGTGTGATTTCAAGAGACGACTGTTCAAATGTCAAGGAAGAGAACTCTCTCAAGATCTCTTTCTCAAGAAATCCTAAACCACAAATCACTAGAAACTGGAAAAGATTCTGCAGGAAATATCATTAAAGTATAATTTTACCTCCCCATCCTGGCTTCTGAGACAGCACCAGCAGGTGACATTGACCATAGCCTGGGCCAGAGACCTGAGTGCACTGATTATGTTAAAATCAACAACTATACCATAAAGCAAGGCATTACTTTATACAACCAACCCATTTGCAAAAAAATTAAATTAAAAAAGGTTCTTTTTCAATGCTTTCACTGTAAAAGATCAACGTGTAACTCAAGCATTGTCTGATGTAAAGCCTCATTTCCTGACAGAGGGCTGTAACGTTGCATTTGCTCAAATGCACCCATCTGTTTAATTTGTCCCCTATATTTTTAATGTTTCTTAATGTTGTTAAACTTCATGGACTTGTAGTTTGGTTGGCTTGCAGCACCTATCATGCCAAAGAAACAAAGAGTTTCCTTCATGGGGCACCAGAATGATATGCAGTTAGCTTTTAATTGGTATGGGAGGCCTTTGAAGAGGAGAAGTGAAGGCTCCAGAATTTCTGTCAAAAAACTAAATTACCTTCCAGGGCTAAAATCTGCACTGATAGGAAGAGCTTGCTACTGTCCCTTGAATCCTGAATAATCTGAGTTCTGAATTAATTATCTCTTTCGAAAGTTTAACCATAAATAGGAGTTGTCATCTTTTTTTTCTTTTCTTGTCTGTTCCCTGCTGTGTGTGTACATGTGTCCTTTTTAAGTCTTGGTAAATCTCTCTGATTAAGAGTAGGATTAATATAGAAGAATTAAACTTTTAAGATCAAAAAGAAAAGACATTTAACTTTTACCAACAAGAAATTGTTACTAACAAGCATTCTTTGAGTGAAAGAAAGGCTCCCTGGTTACAAAGGACTGTTTAACTGAGAATACAAAGTTTTTTCTTTAAACAAGTAATCTTCAAAAGGAAACATTTTACTTTTACATTTATTTCCACTTTAATCCTACCCTTTTCCTGCTTAACTTCATGCTTTCTTATAAAGAATAATATTGTAAATGGTTATTCAATGTTATTTCCATTCATGTTCTAAGCCTTATATGAAAAGTAATAAATGAGATATTATACTTTAAAAAATCATAACACTCTTTGTCTTGCACTCTTTTTTATTATTTGGGACCATACAACATAGATTGAAATAGTTTCAGTAGTATTAGTGTGAAAATTTATATTATTTTTCTTTGATACCATCAAAAAAAAGAAAAATATAAAGGAGACTAGTTAATCCGCTAATGGCATTTTCATATATTTAATTGCTATTATTTTTATTGCAAGATCATTTAACTGAACTGAACACCATTTTGCATATTCAGTAAGTATGTGCTCCATATATAATGCTAGGTCAGTGAAAAAGAGTGCAACATGTAAATGAAATGTAGACAGTAGATGAAAGCTGGCTTGTCCTAGATTTCTACATATTTTCAGAATCACTAACAAAAAGATTGACTTTCCCCAACCTCCACAAGGATTCTATAGCTGAGCTGCAAACTGACCTCCAACAGGGTCCTCTTTGCCAATGAAGCACAATTTTTTTTCTCAGTTCTTTCCATAATTCTGGAGAAATTTTATTGACTTCAGTGGTATTTTTCACACCATAATTACAATTATTGAAAAAACAATCAGTTTCTACTTATTTTTAAAATATTTTAATGCAAAGTTTTAATTTTTTCAGAGTTTGCAGTATAATTCTGACAAGTATATTTTCGGTAAATATATTTTTCTTCTTGTTTCCATCTTTAGAACTCTATAGGGTAGTAAGTGTTTCTATTGCATCCTGTAATTCCGAAGGTAATGTGCATGTTAAAGGTAGGCAAAGGTTGTTGTACACCAAGAGAAGAGGAAACACCACCACAGATTTCAGAAGACAGAAGGTTTACTGCTCAGATACTGCTATGACAAAAGTGCCAGTGAAGGAATCTTGTCTTTTGTTCTTCTATATTTTTTCACACAAATTTCCTTTCTGAATTTACTATCACATAATCAGCATCATCACTGATATCAGCAAGTCAATTTGAGGGTTTCATTAGGTTTGAGAGAGAATCACTCTGGAAAGGAATTGTAAAAGAGGTGTAAAGTCTATGCAAGGTCTTCCATAAGAGAATAGATTTAATTTGGATATGGAAAGGGAGCAAATGAGAGTTATTGAAAGTCAGCCTGACTTTTAGGCTTCAGGTCTAAGGTCTTTGAGTGAATTGCATTAGACTTGAATTAGGAAATTAAAACAAATTGCAGGAGATACTTCACCCATACCAATAATAAGTGGAAAAAAAAAAGAAGTAGAGACAGTACATGGAAAGCAGAGGACTGAAATTTAAAAAACTGTTGGAAAATAAAATAATATATTCATAATTGTCAGAATGTAAGCTTAATATTAACCTTGTTTCTCAACACCCCAGGAATGATTAATGGACAAGAGTCTAGCAGAAAAGTAAGCTAAACATTCTGCTTGTTTCTGAATACCCTATGAATGGTCACAAAGAAGATTACACAGTTCAATTAGAATATACAACAAATTTCCTATCCAGAACTTTGCAGATGTGATACTGATGGGGGAGAGAAAATATGCAGAACAAAAATTTACTTTCTACTTTTACTTCCCAATATTTTTGGTTTCCAGCATTCTTTGACTGTCTTGAAGATCAGAAATGAAAGGTTAGAAGCTTGTACCATGTTTGTTCTGCAACTTACTCTTCACTAGCACTCCTAAGAACATACCAATAGTCTACTATTCCAGGCAACTACATACACACAAGTCTTTTTGAGGACTCAAAGCTGTCTCATCCTAATGGAATTCAGTGATGTGACAGCGATATTACACTGAACTTCTGCAGAGGGATGTCCCATTCAAAAAAGACAAACAACAAAT
Source organism: Atrichornis clamosus (assembly GCA_013400975.1). Taxonomy (NCBI): domain Eukaryota; kingdom Metazoa; phylum Chordata; class Aves; order Passeriformes; family Menuridae; genus Atrichornis; species Atrichornis clamosus. The sequence continues at coordinate 75,423 of WBMZ01001497.1, forward strand.
ATCCCATTTAAATATACTTTAAGGATTTCATCTTGAGGTTCATCCCACAATTACTCATCCATAGTTCTCCCCATTTAGGTTTTTTTGTAAGAAATCTTTAGTTCCAGACCTTCAAAAAGTAGGCAATTGAGAACAATGGAAAGGGTTTCCAGGAGATTTACTTTTTCTCTTTGGGGCATGGGGGGCTGTTTTTTGTTTGTTTTTAATAGGAATGTACTTAAGGGCACAGGAGTAACAGCTGAAAGAAGTAGTGCCAAAATGGGAGCAATAAGGATCTCCAGGTAAAGAGAATGAGGGGCTACAGTACACAAGGCAATAGGAGCACACCTTAATGCTTAATGTTGTTATCTCTTCCTCCTCATCCTCTAAAACCTCTATATCTGATATCCCCCAAGGCACAGCAACCTCTGGACAAGACATCTCAGCAGATTCTTGGGAGTGATCTTTTAGATGCCGTGCAGTCCCAGAAACATACCTTCTGGGAAAGTTCTGGATCATGCAGACATTCCTGTGGTCCCAGGTGACCACGAAGGGCTGAGCAGTTGTATAACTGCAACCAAGGACGTTGTAAAAGCACTAATTGAGAATAGGGGTATTATGGTGAAAGAGAATAAAGTCAGTGAGTATATTAAATGTGAAATCCCTTGGAAAAAGAAGAATTTTGTATGGATGACTGGAAAGATATGTTAATTCATTAACTTCTTTCCATTTTTCAGCAGTGAATCAGGGTAGGGGTCATAAACCGTTCTCTATCCCTCAGCTTGTTCCATGGAGCTTAAGAAACCCCATGTAAGGGAAAGGCCCTCATGCATGGGAAGAAAAGGAATTTGGCAGTTCTCTGCAGCTACTGCTTACAGCGTGTTATTACAGTGAGCTTGTCTAACTAGGGGAAACCTGTGTCCTACAGGTTGCTTTTAGTACACCTGTTAACTCACCTGGATGTTCCTTCTTGCTCTCAGAAATTGAGCACACAAGCATGTGATGTTTCAAAGAAGAAAGCACAACCTTTTGTTTAAGAGAGTCTGTATGTGCAAACAATTCACTGTGAGCAAAGCACTTCTCCCTTCTCTCAGAAATTTTCCTCAGGTTAGTCATTTTTGCATAAGCTATTAAAAAAAAAAATTCACTAGAACTTAGAGGCCTACAGAACAAAAAGCATTGTGGCCACCTACTCAAGGTTTAAAATTTGGACAACATCGGCTGGGGAAAATTTCCAGAGCATCATGGGAGTCAATGAGACTAAGAAAACTTACTTGAGCTAAGGACTTCTTCTTTTATATGGTCTTCTAAATAAAAGATCCCACTCCACTAGATGGCTTATAAACAAAAGAGCACAGCCTGAATAAGTCAATACCAGCATGATTTCTTCAGGAGACAAGTGCAGAACAATTTAAGGTGAGGAAAAGAGGAGAGAAAAATACTCTTACCCTCTCAGGGAAAAATAGTTGACTATGAGCATCAAATGTAGTTCTAGTTTCACATTTTAAAATGTTATGCCCTCTCCCTGAATTATAAAATAAGGAATGAAATGCATTGCTAGCTGAGTAAAATATATGTTTGTTTTTATACTCCTTGTGCATATTTTTGTGCATAAATATAATGGCTAGGTAACCAGTTCTGAAACAAATATATATTTTTACATGAACAAGTACATTCAGTAGTGATAAATATCACTTTTAGCAGCTACATAACTGTGCTCCCTGAACACAGTGCCTTTACTATTTCACACAGACTACATTCTCATAAGTTCCTCTGAAAAATGAGCCTAAAAAGTTTTGTTTCTTTCACTCCTTGGTTCATATTTTACTACTAAGTCACTGCTGCTAAATTATAATTTCCAATTCAGGCAAACTTCAGAAAATATTGGTGAAATCAGCACCAAGTTCTTGCTCATCAATACTTAAAAAAATTATTCTGCCAATATATCTGAGGATAAGAGGATGAGAGTGAATTAAAAACAAATAGTTCCAATGAACAAGGAAATGTCAGGGGGGAAAATAAGGCAAGAAACAAGAAGTGAAAAAAATTAAGTCTTAGGGACAGAAAACAAATGTAATGGAAATTTCCCAATGTAGAGGAAGCAGAAGTACTTGGTTCCCATATAATACTCAAACTTTTAAAAACACATATATACTCTCCTGTAACAAGACAAAGCAAGTGTTCTTTGCACATCCTTCAAAAGGGATTTTTCTCTGGACTTTAACTATTCAACCTTTAACATAAGCAAATCCATTTTGTCAAAAACATTGTTCAAAAAGGACCACCTTTTCCCACAGACACTGAATTAAATATAGAGGATATGCCCCTTTAAACACATTTACTGTCCAGACCCAAGTCTCTGTGCTTGCTGTTTGTACACCATGAGCTATATTATCCTTACTGCCTGACCCTCCTACCTGCAGGGGACAGGAAGGAAGAGGTGCTGCCATGATGCCTCCACTCTCTGCAACTGACATTACTAGTAATAATAGGAGTTCAAACATAAAACCAGTTCATCCAGAGTGACAAAGTGTCCTCTGAAAAATATTCCAGCAAATAGCATTGAGACAATGTGTATCTTCATCTAATACTTCAAATTGTTGGTTATGAATATGGTTCTTTTCACGCTTGCTTGAATATTTGTCCTCTTCTCTGGGCCAATGATCACTTTTTAGATCTTGAGTTTTGAAAGTGTGTGGGAATATCAGATCAAATCATCATACATACAATGTTTTCAGCTTGCATTTATGTATACAGAGAGAATTGACCTTTATTCCCACTGGCCTGGAAAGGTTCTGTGTGCAACAAGATTTGTAGCTGGTCAGGAATTCAGAATAACACCAGGCATGAGCTAAATGAGGTATGACAGATATTCATCTTCCCTTATGCAAGGTAAAACCCATGTTAAATATTGGTAACATCTTTCTGCAATATTTGGGAGCCATTCCAGTCCATTTCTTGCATGAGTTATAAGTAACTGACTCCTGATCATCTGTCTCACACCATCTTCTCACCAGTCATCTGCTGCAAGGGGGTGGTTTCTTATGATCCTTTTCATCTGCACTAACTGTTTCAAGGTCTTTTCCATCCCTATTCCTCATATGATCAAAGTACATATGTTTGTGCTGTACATCTTGGTAAAACAGAAATTCTCTTCTTTTTTGATACAGGAAATATGTAGGCCCTCACCAGAACCATTTTTAAAAGCCCCTCATGGCTTCTTTGTGATCAGCATCTATTTTTCATGACTTTTACTCCCAAGAGAACATGCTGTGGAAGAATTGCATTTTGCAAAAAACTTGTACATTCTTAGAGTCCATTCTTTTCCAAGGCCTTTGAGAATGAATGAAGGAATGAATTAATAAATGAATGAAGGAATGAATGAATAAACAAATGAATGAATGAATGAGCCATTTTTAATTTTATTGCAATTTCTATAGACTATACCTTTTGTGGAACACACTTACTTTGAATTCGCCTACTGCTTCTGCAATATGACCATTAAGTTTGGGCATTATTCTGTTTCTGGCAAAACATTCCTTCATAGCCTTTAGAATTGCTCCATCTTGGGACGTCATTTCCTCATCTGGTTAAAACCATGGTGTTCAGTGCATGGCATCTGAAATTTTTGGGAAATAATTAACATCAATATACCTGATATTAATTCTGGTTCTTTCACTTTTTGAATCCTCACAGGACTTGTTTCATATTACTTTCTGCATATACTTTGAAAAGTGCAACAGATAACTATACACCCTGACATGAAAATCTACTCACTGCCACAAAATGCTGACAACTATGCAGGTGGTTATTAAAGCAGGAACTCCATGAGATGCTTTGGAATTTGGGTTATCTGCCAGCATCTGTCAAACATCAACCTTATTGAAAAGTATCAAATGTTGTAAATTATCAGCTAACCAGGTGGTGAACAGGTGGTCCCATTGGTACACTTTTGCATGATGTATTTTTTGCTCACATGTCTTCTCTGGGAAAACACCTGAAACCATAACTCCCTTCCTTTGGGAGCTGATGGCTCTGCTCCACCTCACCCTTTTTGTTCTCTTGGTCTCCAGTGCAAGTTTCTCTTATGAGTACCCAAATTAGCACAATGATCAGAATATACTAGAAAGGAAAATAAAAATATGAGACATCTGTCATATCAATGTTTTTATTAAATTCCACTGTGAGAAAGGCTTTCTGTAAGGATAAGACCATTACCATCATGTCTTCTTCTAACCCTATTTTTGGTAAGTTTTTTTACTTTTGTTTTTATTCTTCTGGAGATGTCAGGTAAACTAGCACAGGAAATTTTTTTCAAAAAGTTGACATTGGTTAAAGTTATAAGTAACTGCTACAGTTCTTAAGAGAACTGGCACTGCTAATAAAGAATGTTGATCAAATTTATATTTAATAAGCTTATTAACATATACAAATAAACAAGTAAAGAGCCTTTCAGGGGGTAGAGGGCTTCTACCTGCTTGTTGATACACTAAATCAGTCTTTTATTGCTCTTACACACACACACACACAAACACACACACACACGGCTTCTGGGAAATAGAGTGAGAATCGTAAAATTTTATTGACAGAAAACAAGTGACACAGTTTGATGAAAAGACTGTATTTCTTAAGTAATCATCAGCCTGGGACCAGGATTCATTTGGCCCATATACATGGGTGGTTGCCAGGATGGAGCCAGCAGTAGTTTAGAATCTTATGCCTGCTCGCATGTATTTCAGATCCCATACACACCAAAGTCATGAATTAGGACAGTCCCATCTTTGCTATAATGCAGGAACACCTAAAGTATTAGGTTTCATTAAAACAGAAATTAGAACAAGGTAACTCTGAAAGTACACTGATGTAGAGGACAAGACAATGGCCAAAAAAATTATTTGAAGAAGAAATTTTCTGTCTCTCACCCACAGCTCCCCTTTTCTCCAGTTTAGCAGCTGGCAGTAGTTTCCTAAATAGCACAAAGCCCCCACACTCTCCTGTGAGGGTAACCTGCCTGTGGCCCCCCTGCCTGGGGCATGGCTATGGGTCTATGTCATGCTACAGGGTGCTCTCCCCACCACTTCCCCTAGTCCTCCCGGTCTCCTTATCCCATCTCTGCCGGCACCCTACTTCCTACATCTCTCTGTCCCTAGCCTCAACGTGAGTGTCCCTAAACCTCTCCCCACTGAACATGGGAATTTGCAGTCACACAGGACATGTTGCCAACACAGGCAGGTTACAAGCCCTCCTGCCTCCATCCCACTAGGACACAGCTGAGCACATGGCAGTTTTCGGATTTTCAGGTTTGTACTGAGGAGACAAGAATAAAAACCAGCCCCTGGGTGCAGGGGAAGGACAATCTTCTTTTTGGTGTATCTCTCCTGGAGACCTGGTGCTCAGAGCAGCAGGACACAAGATGTTTTCCCTTCAAATTGGTCTGGATAATTGTGCTCATAGGCCCCTATTCCGTAGGGGACAGGCAACTCCAACCCTATTGCCACACAACATAAAAATCACCTCGTGGCATTTTTCTCTTCTGCCCACCCTCTTATATGTTTTACCACAGGAGGGAGCGATTTTTCACATTTTGTGTTGAAGTTTCTGTTAAATAATATGTTTTTTGGCGTAACTTCTAAGGAAACCTATTAATCTCTATAGCAGGTTTTTATCCCTATAAATTCCATAGAATTTATCTTTTCATAAGGATATTTACCTTCATTTGTACTGTGCAAGGGAAAAGAGCAAAGATTTTTAAATGGAAGGATAACAGAAATAGTAAAAACAGCAAGAAAGAGGACTTCAGTATTATTTTAATATTATGGGAGTGAGTTCTTCCAAAGCTTGTGTTCTCACAGTTGCAGGGACCAAACCATTTTTTAAAATTAATTTTTAATAATGTGTAATAATCTGAGTGGCACTGGTCTGTGTGTGGAATTAGAATTCCTCTGATAGAAAAAGAAATATTTGTGCAGAGTTTTATGAGCAAAGTTGACCTGAGGCTTCCTGAGGCTGATTGAGAAATTGCAGTCAACGAAGATCCTTAACCCCTTCCCAGCTCCATTTTCCAATCTACTAAAGAAAAAATCTCTGTGGTTTAATATACAAAGAAACTGACAAAGACCTGAAAAAAGAAATAAATTTGTATATGATTACAAGAAATTCATACTCCTTTCAAATTTAACTTAATGACTAAACTGGTTTTTAAGCACAGAAAGTTGTGAACCTTCAGTTATGCATTTCAGAGCTTTATTTAATAGAGCACTACATTTCAAGCAAAATGTCCTGGGGTCAGTTCTCTACTACACAGGAATTTGCTGTTAATTTCCCTTCCTTTAGTTAAGAGATGAGAGGCAGCAATCAACAAATCACATCCGATACAGGCCCAAAATAAGTGTCCGAGAAGCTGCGCAATTCTGAACCAATAGCCAGGAGGGGGGGAACCCTGAACTGAATGTGCCTAATCCTGGCAATAACCATGGAGCTAGCCGTCCTAATTCTTTCTAGAAAAGCCTGAAACATGGGTGTTAGCAGGGGTTAAGGAGAATATTTATGAGACCTAAAAATAAAGACCCTGCTAATGTTGCTGCCTGTTGCCACACATTTCCATTAACCTGCAACAACCTACCAGTGGGCTAGCTCTGTGGGTGTTAATCTCCGTAAACTTTTTCATCCAGTCAAACATGTTCTGCCAGGGCATTGTAGTGCCCCTGTTTCAGCACTGCTAGTGATAATTATATTTATTAATGATTTCTGGTTACTCAAGGATACTGAATCTGCAGTGCAAAGAATATACCCCTTAAAACAATGTTGGAAAAGAAAGTACAACCATCACAATTAAGGAAAACTCCAAATCTCTAAATGTTGCCAGATTTAAAATTCAGATGCCTATATTTAAGACAGTGGGACATAGGATCAGGAAGTCAATGTAAGTCAAGAAACATATTGTACAGTTAGTGAATAATTTTACATATATTGTCATTAACGAAAATTATTTTCTGTGCAGTGTTTTGCAAAGTCAGCAAGGTTTTACATAATATTTTTTAAATTAAAATATATTGCAAATTTTGTGTAAAAAATTGAAAATGTGAAAATTCATTAGAAAAGGGTAACTAGTAAAAAACTTCCCCTGGGATATGTCATTACTTAAGAGAAAAAATTATAATGTGCACTTTAATTTTCAGTCATCATCTTACATCTTTGACATCAGAAGACTTGAGGCCTACATAATGGAAAATTTATAATGCCATTGCAAAAAAAAAAAGAAATCTAACAAATTTTGTTCATCTATAGTGCTTAACTCTGCACTTTTTGATTTAGGAATTAGAAAAATGGGGAAGTGACAGTGCCTTTTCCTAGAAAGCCTGATGAAACTGTGGATGCCCTTGGGTAAACAGGACTTTTGTTGTTGAACTGCTCTTGGATCAGGATGTTACTGGAGATGAGGTTTAAAGGTCTGCCAAGATTAGGAAAATAAGGAATATTTTATAATGTGTTAGCCACTATGTTTTAATTAATATGCTTGAAAGCATTACTCTGCATGTGCTAGTGTTTGCTGCTCCAGTTCAAACTCACTGGCAGCAGCCTCTGTTCAGCCACCGAAGTATTAATAAGAGATACTGACACCCCTATTTGAGAGCAAGGGTAGGAGAATTACTTCATAAGTGTAAGTTTATAATGAACTCAACACTTTCCTGTAGTTAGGAATTAACTAAATTCACACAGGGGAAAATATGTTAGAAATATGTGTTAAGATAAGAGAAAGAAAAGTTTCCTGCTAGTGAGGGGATATCAAGACTGGCACAAAGGATACATGTTGAAGAAACCTGCACAGTTATCTACCGAGACAAATCCTCTTGCCTTGATGGCACAGTGAGCTAAGTGTGACCTACAAGAGGAATTTGGCTGAGTTACACCAAAAGGAGGCCTGAGACAGGCATGAGGGCTTTAAGGCTAGTACATTACAGGTTGTTGCAAGGTCTTATGGAGTTTATTACACTTTTTCTTTCTGTAGAGTAATAATAAAAATTTTCAGCTATTGTAGAAACTCTGTAGTTTGCTTCCTTATAGCAAACTATAAGAAACCATGTTTTTATTAAAATTTTGCCTGTGTTTTGAAAAAAGTGTAAATAATAACACTATCTGTACTGAAGGAGTCAAAATAGAAATTATGCTGTATTCAGTAAAGAAGTTAGAGAAAAGATGTCAGATAAAAATGAAAAGGTTTCTGTTTGGGTGGAAATTAAAAATTATAGCTGTTAATTACACACCCTTAGGTATGTACCTTTTCAACATTCGGACTTCCTCTTTTGTCCTGGCATTCCACCACTGCACTAGGCTTATCGAAATAACACATGCAATTAGAAGCTGAAAATCCCATCTCCATCCAACCCCCAGACAGGTGTTCCTGTTGCCCTTTAGTGCTGAGGTTAGCCAGGAGGAGAAGCGGGTGCGGGAGGCAGTCTAGCTGCCATGTGCATGCACACATGCCAGTGCTGAGGCTGACACAAGAGAAGTGGCAGAAAAGCGTGGTGAGACTTGGAAGGTGGTAGAAAGGAATTAAGACTTTGGTTAGCTTAAATCAATTATGGATTCTTAACCTAGGGTTTGACCCAAATAGAAATTATTTATTTGATGAGGGAAAAAGCCATCCTTTTTTTTTATGTCAAGGATAAAGGTGTTAACATTTCAACTTATAATAGTTTTAATCAATTAAAAGCTTAATTTTACTGCAAATTCTCTAGAAGTGAGAAGGCAAAGCAAGCAATATTAATCCACAAAGTTGTAAGCAAATAACAACATATGGTGAATGTTTGCTCTTAAGAGAGCTGGAAAGACATTCCAAAGTCTATATAAAAATCAACAATTCCTCTTTTCACAGAAGCAGAAATCAGTGCTGCCATTTCAAGTTCCCTTATGGCGCTGATCTGATAGACCTACAACTGGCCCTTTGAATTTAAAGAACTACTTGAAAACATTTTTTAACTCATTGGCAGAACTCTTGGTAGGAGAAATAGATAGTACTGCCATTGCTGGGAGAGAAAGTGACACTCAGTGGAAGGAGAAGCTGCTCCATCCTGCACTGACAAGGCTGTTCTGCAGCAGGCACAGTATTCTGGCAGCAGCTCAAGGGCAGGATGAAACTGCAGGGTTATGCCATCACATTTGATTTTTCTTCCCTCTTCAAAGGACATATCTCTAACCAGTGTTTTTTGCACAGGTTTTCCTTTTGGGACACATAAGTTCTTAAGACTGGAAAAAGAAAGATGCTCACTTCCAGTGGGGGACTGAAGCTCCCCTTGCTTCACTCTGTGTCATAGGACTAGAGGAGGAAGTGTTCAGAAGGAACAAATTATTATGTAAAGCACTGAGGGGAACCCATACAAACATCCCTACCTGTTGTCATATACATCCTGGAAATCTTGGTTGTGCTCTGTTGATAAAAACGAGCAAATGATGGTACCTCCAAGGCCCTGTCATGTAGTGCAAAGCAGTCTGATTATGCCAAGTCAGTTATCAGAGTGTCCAACTAAGCAGCTGTCTCAATCTCTACTGCTTATTGTGTGCACAAGTGAGTTTCAAAAGTTTTGAGCATTCCGACAACTTAAAACAGGCTTCAAAACATCACCATCCTCACACCAGCTTGCCATTTTTATGGAAAGGTGAATATATACTGATAAGAAGGATGCAGGAGATGTAACTGGGGGGATGTGGTAGCTGATATCACGGCTGGGTTTGTGAAACAGAGACATCTACTGGTTAAGCTTTGGGGGGAAATATTTTGTTTTGTTTTGTGACTTCACAGTGCAGTGCTCTCTGCCTTTTCTTTGATCTGAAGCATTAATCTGTTATGATAGGCCTGTCACTAATCCATGGCCTCAGAAAATATGCACATGTGTTAAAATGAGTTTTGCCATAAATTATTTAATGATTTACAAAACAACACTCAATATGTACCACCAGGTGATTTTAAACTTTTTATGCTTACAGTATTTTTCAAAATCCTTAGTGAAAATTAATCATTTATCAAAACATAGAATCACTAAAGCTTGTGGGAGTGCAACAAGGTTTTAAGGAAGAAGTCCATAAGTGGGAAAGGCAGAAATACTGAGTCTGGCCACCAAATCTCATAACTATCACCTCAGCACCATTACCACTGAAGTTACAGAGACAAAGACTATATCTTGCTTACTGACTGAAAGTATGATACAGGCGAGTAAAGGATCCTAAAAAAACCCCAATGAATATTATATATCATGTTTACATATTACGTATCAAGTCTACATATCTGGTGAGAAGTAATGCAATGATAGAAGAATCTTCAGAGGACTAGAGGTTTGAGAAGTTGTAAGTAAATTAGCAAAGCTTGAGTTCATGTTTAAACTTAATTTAAATTATCCATTCTTCATATGTCTACAGTCTGGACATTCCTATATGTACAATTTTTTGAGGGTTTCCCAGTATCTCTTTACTCCTCCAAAGCTAGAAATAATGTAAGACATATCTTTCTAACAGGAGTCTTTTGGATAAAAAACATTTTTACATTGTCTCCATATGGATTTAGCAAACAAAAGAGAAAAAAATATTCTTAGAAAAAGAAATCTTATAAGCCATTAATAGAGTGAAAAAATCAGCTAGCTTTTTTTAAATTAAGGAGTTTAATTCAATAAAAAAAGAGGCTACTTGCTTGAAAAAGTTTGAAAGGGCTGCTATAAACTATGCAGTGAAACAAATGCCACTTCCATTAAACTTGTGATTTTTAGTAAGCCAGTGCTGTGTGCATTTGAGGAACTAATGCTCATCTCTAGATAATAAGGACCATGTAAAATTATTAAAGAGGTCGTAAGACAGGTAAGTAGACAGATAGACAGACAGGTATGCAGGTAGGTAGAATCCTTTCAGCTTTTGGATTACATTTCATTTCAGAGCCTCTTAATCCATGATGTCCTCTTGTGAAAAAAAAAATAGCTTATGCTAAAATGCAACACTACCTCAATGAATTGTATTTATTCACCATACTATTATGCCTGCTGGAACATTTCCCAGAGGATAGAAACATCATTTAAAGACTTAAGTGAGAAGTTCCCTATTAAACTTTCTTCTCTCTCCAGTAATTCTATTGCTAAAAGTGAGAACCAGCTGTGGCTCACCTCTCAAAATGTATGTAGTATCATGACTGATGTCACTCTTTGGGGTTAAGCTAGGGTGGTAGGAGCCAGTTCAGGTCTAATTGTTGAAATATATGCTTAGTTCAAGTTAAACAATGGATGCATAGGAAAAAAAAATCAGCACAGAGGTGCTGAGCTGTGAAAAGAGTGTTGTTTTGGGCCCAGTCGCCTGAATAGACTTGTTAAAGCCCATGGCTGATGTATGCTAAGCAGAGCCAGGCAGTATGTGGAGAGAAAGGGAGGGCAGGCCAGTTGAGCGGGCACATCACTCTCTGAGCCAGGGCACACACACTTTGATGGCTCCTTTGGAGGTATGAGTGAAAGCCAAACCTCTGTTCCCTCCTTTTTTTCATTTCTGCCATGCAAAGATAATCAGGTTTATGTAAAGTATGTGTGCTCTTTTGACAGTCCACGATATCTCATTAATTCAATCACACCAAACACCATTGTTCCCAAAGTGTTTGAAATGCGGATAGGCATGGAGGCTTTCTTAATCCTGTCAATCAATGTTAACATTTTTCTTGCAGTTGCCATGGCCAGGGCCAGAGTTCATGAAAACACAGAATAAGAGCCAACAAAACAAGAATAAAGACTTATTTGAGATACTCTTTTTAAAGGACATCTACCATGCACAAAACATGGGAAGTAAATGTAGACAAGTTTGGACACTATGGCTCACTGAGAGGAAAAAGGGGGAAAAAGAATTTGAAAATCAAATAGGCCTATAAAAACTTGACCCAAGAGTCTCTGGGAAAAACCCGATGAATTGCTCCCTAGTAGAACAATGTTCTTTCTTTCGTGCGTTCTTCAGGAGTACAATGCTCAATATATTATAACACATGCCACTGATGTCTTTACACTGTTGTAAGCCAGCTCAGACCATCGGAATGCTGATCACCGACAACAAGAGATTGTGCGGCGGTAATTCTCTCTTTCTCCCGCTCAGCTACAAACAAGCACTGGGAAAATTATTCATGCATATAGACCAACAAAGCAGAGATGGGAGATTTGCGATGTCGTGCAGTGAGATCATGTGACAAACATTAAAATAAAACCCCCAAGCCTTCACCCTTTGAGACTTTGTAAAATAACCAATTTATCCCTATGAATGTAGCAGCCAACATGTCTTATCACACTGGTGGAAATCACGGACATTTTAGTATTGCTGCGCTGATTAATGAGACCACAGAGCACATGCTAAACAAAGAAACACAACAATTACATAATTACCCAATTGCTAAAGCTATGAGACAAAACCCCTCATTGAGATTTTTTCATCTCTGCTGATTCCAAGCAGGCCTCAAGCAAGTCTAGATATACTTCTTAATTAACTTGGAGGAAAGGTGTGCCATGAAACCATAGACAGATTTTTACCTAAGTGCATACAGAATTTTTGGACACCCATGTAGGTACCCTGTTTCTGCTTTAATTTAATTTGCAGTTAAAAAAACCAAACAACAACAAAAAAAAAATAACAAACCAAACAATAAACTCAACAACAACAACTTGTGTGTGGTTGGAGTTGTACCTAGAACAGCTGTTATCTTAGCTGTGCAAAGGAGAAAAACTGCTCCTTGGAAGCTGTCAGAGATATCACTTCGCAGTTGGTTCTTCAAGGTCTCTGCAGGGAAGAAGGTAAGTCCTTTCGTCACTGGCAATTATGGAGTGCTCTGTTCGTATTGTGGCAGATGTCCACTGATCTAGAAACATACATCCACACAGATCAATAATGCCTGACATGATACAGAGTACATTGGTGGGATGGCAAGGCAGAACAGTCTCTCTGCTGAGGACAGCCTCTCTGCTGAGAACAGCCCCGTTGTGCACTACAGTGAGTCTGGCACTTGTAAACCAGTAAGCAGAAAAATGAAATTTTTAACTTTGTGCTAGTGAAATGGAGCTGAGATACTGTGTCTACATCTAATGACTATGCTCTTTAAAGGACAATGAAGACTTCTGAACTCTATTATGTCCTGTCTCATAAGAAGACAATGCCTGCTCCTCACAGAGTTTCCATGTTTGTCATTCTTTGAGTATTCAGCTGTTTGGTGTTTGTGACAACATTTCAACCTTAAGAAGTCAAGGTAAAGCATCTGACCCCAGAGGTCACTCCCATTAGACTTCCCAAAGTACTGTGGGCCTGAACCTAGAGGAGTTAACCTTGGTTCTCTATGTTCTTCATTCCCATAATCTACTCTTTCTTCTCTACCCTGTGAGGGACTGTTCTCTGCCTCATCAGACATTGGGTTGATATTCTCCAGATGAGGCCATTGCAACCACAGTGCTCTCTGAACTGGGCTGCCAGCACCATGGAGCTGAAGATGCTAAAGACTTTCTCTAAAGGGAGGAAGAAGTGACAACAGAAGAATACAACAGAAACAAAGGCAAAAAAGGAATTCCCAGTTTCTCTTTCCATCCTTGTGATGATCAGAAGGAAACTATGGTCTCTATTGCACATTTTCCAGGGATTTTTAGATAAACCAAAGGCCACATGGCACACAGGCAGGGCATGTAGCTTACGAAACCTTTCCAATGAAATGTCAGGAGTTTTTGCACAATGCTAGACATATATGGATTAGCAGATTTATTAACAATGCAGAATAAAGTTGTTTGGGGTGGAAAGTTGTTTGGGTTTATTTATTAGTTTTAGCCTGTAACATCTGCAAGATCCATTTAATGTATGGGAGGTCATCTACTGTGATGGCTGCAGCATGGTAGTGTTTTCACTTGGCAGGAGAAAAAGAGTAAAAATTTAGTGAAATTTATGACTACGTATCTACTCAGGAAATATAGCTGCAGTTGACCTAATAAAAACAAGTTTTCAGTTGCAGAGTATAACAGTAACTTTTGTCTCCTAGTTGCAGCTCTGCTGTGCTTTACTTTTTATCAAACATCATTGTCAGAATATTCCAGTACCTAATACACCAATTCCTGAAACCAATAGCTTAGAAATTAAATGTACAAAATATGTAATAGCCAAAAATGGATAAGTAAATGTGTTCTGGAGAATGGATGATTGTATATTGATTGATTTTTTATGATTACCTTATACTCAATTCCAGTATATAGATCTTATTTCTGAAAATATCTTCAGCTGAAGATAAAACATGAATCTGTCATACTATTTTCTACATTGCCAGTCTCCTTTATTTTTCCCCCTGCCCTGCATCAGCATTCACTCCGTGTGTTCTGTGTAGTCCCTATTGCTTTCCTCACAGCCTTGTATATAAAAGAGTGGGAAGCTTTGGTCACTCCACTGTTCTTTCCCCACTGCCTCTAGCTGCAATACAACTCCATTTTGGAGTATTCATTCAAGAGGCAAATGTTAAAGAAGAGGACTGGAATAAACATTGCCTGCTTTTTAGTGTTTCTTTGATGCTCCTGACTATTTAAAAATTCACCTGGAATTATAACTTATAAATCCATCCCAGTCATATCCCAGGAATGATTCTCACCTCTTTAGAACTTTGGACCAGGAGCCTATGTTAGTTTTCCAATGTAGTTGCAGTGATAAAGCTGCACAAGTAATTTATGACAAAGGCAAGAAATTAAATGTTTAGAATGCCAAATGAATGACTTTGTTACAGTTTCCACAGATGTCATAATAATCCATTATAGAGTATTCACAGTATTTATAGACATTAATAGATATTAGATGCATTCACTGTTTATTTCCCAGTTGTCTTATTTTCAGTGGAAGCCCAAAGGGTAATACAGTATTCTAGACACCATCTAATGAATGCTAAGTTTTGAGAAATAAACGCTTCTATAGTCTATTGCCCTGTTGATAATAGCCAGTGATATCGAAGATCGTCAGTGCGGCCAGGGCATGCTGCTGGCTTCTGTGCAGCCTGCTGTCCTCCAAACCCCCCAGGCACTTGTCCCTAGAGCTATCCCCCTGCATTCAGGCATCAGCTTGTAGCGTTTTAAGGGGAACTTTATACCCCAGCACATGGACTAACAATTGTCCCTGCTGTATTTCACAAGGTTCTTTTTGGCCCCTTCCCCCAGCTTGCCAGGGTATCTCTGAATGGCAGTCTTGTCCCTGAGCACAACGAGTGGTCCACACAACTTGTTATCACCTGAGAACTTGGTAAGACTGGTATCCATCATCTCCTCCACGTCATTACTGAAGATGTTAAAGTGTTCAGTCCCTCCTAGAGAGCCTGGCAGTATTCCGCTGGTCACCAGCCTGAAAAAAAGCCTGTCCCATCAACTGCTATCTTCTGAGCCTGGATATTCTACCCTTATTTTCACCCATCCAGTTTTCCATCCATTTGGTTAAGTCTGGGTGATAATTTGAAGACCTTCATAACATAAAAAATTACAGACAGAGCTCAAAATTGGGGAAATAGTAAACCTTTTACTGTCATGATTTTCTCACCATTCCTTTTCAATGAGTGAGAACACACATAAAAGAATTTGTTTGTGAACTTCAATGAAACTATAACTTTCCCTGGAAAGGTGTCTTTGTGACTGACTTCAAGTTCATATAAGCTCAGGAAAAAAAAGGGAAAAAAAGAAAAAAGTAAAGAGATAAAAACTTTAGAGAGGCTTAATTACACTTTGCTATAACATATTTATTGGTGCCAGATGAGCACTCTCAGAACTAATTTCAACACCTTATTAGAATATATATTTCAATTCAAATTAACCAAAGGCATTAATCTTCAACACATATACATGCAATTCTTTTAAATTTTTCCTTTATTATAATTTAACACTGCTTTTAATATAAAATGCAATAAGACTATTGGTTACACTTTTCCATTTGCAAAACAAAAATATTCCATTATTCAGGAGTATTCTAAATATTTTACTTGTAATTTTTAATTAAAAGACCCAAGTATACTTCAGCATATAACCCTGCCTTCAAAGGGGGATGAAATGCACAAGATCACATCTGCAAAAGTGAATATATTTGAGAAAGTATGAGAACTTATAAAAAAAAAAAAAAGATGAGCTACATGGAAGTTGTTCTGAAAGCTTAATTAGAACAAGAAACAAAGACACATCAAATACCTTTGGTAATCCCTTCTCTCCCCTCTCCCTCTAACACAAAGCAGTTTCTTTCTCCACTCCAGCATGAGCCTAAAGAACAAGCACACAGCAATGCCTTCTCCTTCATCACTCACACCTCAGTAATCTCATGAACCTTGACGCTAAACTACCAACTCGAGATGAAGTTTTCTAGAATGAAAGTGCACTTCCTTCAGCAGATCCCACCCACTTGAGCCTTCCTTATTTGTGCTCTTCTGAGAAGGAGAATATTGGATGATCATTTAATCTCATAAATGCAAAGCAGCTACAGCGGTTTAAGACATTGCCACCCCACATCAGTGACTCTAGTCTGGGTTAAACTCTAGTCTGGGTTAGGGCAAAGTAAGACAGATTAGCTCGGTAAAACTCCTGGCACTGAAACTGAAATGAAAGTCTCTCAGTACTTGCTCTGGGAGTTGTGATGTCTCAGTTGGGGGCAACGGTGAGCAGGAAGATGTAATTTCTTCAAATGTGACAGCAAGTTGCTGAACATATCCAAGTTTATGGATATTGCAGACAAGTTCTGGCAAGTACAGCTGGAGTAACTAATGGAGCCACAGGAGCAACTACAGGGCGAAAAGATATAACCAGACACTGAGGCCAATAGTACTTTAGAACATTATCCCAAGCAATGAGTTTTAATCAGCTGAGGACTGCAGTGTGTTTACCACCATGTAAGGAAAAGAGAGGCAGCTGGGCATAGGCACCCCAATACACTACTGCTAAATGCCTCACAGCACTTTTACCAAGTCTCACAGCACTATTGCCATATACAGCTGGAAAAAAAAAAAAAATCTGAAATTCATTGTGATCCTGGTGGGGGTTTTTGGTATAGAATCACACTCATATAAACGTGTAAGGGTTTTCGGTTCTTCAGTTTGTGTTTTAGGATCCATTTTCTGTGATATTTTTTCTCCCTGGAGGTATTTTTTCTCTCTGTCAAGAATACTTTGAAAAATAAAATGTTCACTTGAAAAACCAGAGAGCCAAACACCACTAAGCAGAACCAGGTAGTTCATCCTGGGAATACTCACTGGAAAGAAATGCATATGTATCTTTGAATTTCTTGTATTGGATTTTTTATACGCAGAGGTACTTGAAACCACAAATGTTTTCATGGCATGCAGAAGTATCTCTTCTAAAGAGTCTTCAGGGATCGGAGAACTGCTATATTGAAAGATGGCAAGAGACGTGGCTGTTTGTAATTGACTTTCATAAGTTTTAGGAAACAAGCTTGGCAAGGCTCTGTAAATGCAACAAAATGCATAGCACCTAGTGGAGTAGTTCCCTCCCTCTGTGACATAAAGGAGGTACCCTCAGACCTGATAATAACTAATGTGAAGTTGCACTGTGAAGTATAATAAATCCATCAATTAAAAGGGTAAAGAGAGCTCAGATTTTGAAAACTAGGGATACTGCAGAATGGTCTGTCAGTCTCATGTTGGACAGGATTTGGTTTACTTTTATGGCACCATATAAAGAAATAATAGGTTATAAAGATTTCATAGCCCTAGCATAGGTGGCAGATTCTTTATACCCTCTCTGCACAAGTGGATGAGAAACACATGCCACAGCACTTTCCTACACACTCTCCCCTCTGTGTCAAAAGCTGTCAAAGGAGTAGAGAAACGAGCTGCTTGTCCACTGCTCCGTAAAGCTGATATATTTGTTTCAGCCACAGCCTGCTCACAGATAGAAGACTACAACTGGACACAGATCTGATTTCCAGCAGTAGCTTCTAATACTTTGCAGGGAGTGAAATTATAGACACCAAATCGAAAAACATTTATTAGGAAAGTATGACTTCATATGCAGTTACATTTTCTTTCAGTCTGACAGAGGTTTCAATCTTCATCTAGCAGCTCCTGCAGTAGAGAGTAGACTGAAGGTTTTACTAACTTCCATCCTTCAGTTATTGCCAGGAAAGACAAAGGCATGCTGGAAGTGTTACATCCAATACCTGCAGCTGGTCTCAAAATTTATCAACAAAAATATTTTCAAACTCTGATTATATAAGGAAACAGCTGAGCAGAACTGTTCTGTACTTTTAGAAAGGAATGCATGGAGGAAAACAAAGGTTTTATACTGGTAAGTATGACCTCTCAGCTGTCAAAAAGTGTATACCTGCTGGATGTTATGCTTGTTCAGCACATAGAATGCAATGCTTCCACAGCCCTCACAGTATTTCTTTCGATGTGCAGTAAAAGGGGACCTGAACACGTTGTATAAAATGTTAAATAACTAAAAATGCCCCAGAAAATTAATGGGAATCAGAGGGAACACAGTTCTTGATCCACATGAATGTGCACGGCAAAAGTGTAGATAAATTTGGATTAGCAAGCAAAACTGAGCCCTGTTGTTAAATAGCACTTGATTCCATTAGACTGTGTCGGATTGTTAAAAATGCTAACATTATGTGTGACTATTCATTTTCATCACCTGCTCTTGATTAATCCAGTCCTAAATGGCATCTGTGGACCCTGCCATCTCATACTACTTAATTAAATTAGCAACACATTTGTCTCCCCCGTTTTCCTATCAAAGGGTTGTGCTCAGGAGAAATAAAACCTTTGTTCACTGCATCTCCGTATAATTTACACTCCTTTTTCCCTTTTTTCCTCCAGCTCCTGGCTCAGATGCTAAATTGTAACTGGTAATAGGGAGCTATTAGGTCTAGTGAAGCATGTCAAAGAAGTCAGTAGAAAACCAGACCTGAAAGGAGGCCTCAGATCTCATAAAATAGGGTCAAGATTCTAGATTCAGGATTACATTGTAGCAAGTTTCATTCATTTTTCAGTAAAAAAAAAAAAAAGCATATTAACTTTATATATATGTGGGGCAGAAAGATGGGAGAAAAGCTAAAAGAAAAGAGAAGGAGAGGGAAGAATGCTGAAACAGGTAGAAAACCTTTTATTTAAGGGATTTTTTCCCAAGAAGATAAAGAATATAATTGTCAATAACAGGCACCCATGTATGAGTAATGGGGCACAGTATATTGTGTCTTCACGATAAAGAATTAATACACTTTATACTGCTACAAAACAGTACTAAAATGTACTATCATGCTGAAAAATATATAGTCACAAAATGTCTTCGGTGTGAAAACAAAGCATCCACCATAAAATGAACCACAATCCCCACTTGTGAATTAATAAGATCTTCTATGTAGTTTCCTCTAAACTTTGTTTCTCATCCGAAAAATGAAAAATTCTTTCATCCCCATGGGTCCCTAGGGCAACTTGTGGTATGTGTTACGTGTCAATCAAGCAAGGATAACCTAAATACCAGCAACTGGTTCTTATGTTCTCCTTTTCTTGCCAGTTCTACAGTGGGTACAAGCAGAGGCTGATAGAGAGCAATTCTGGTTTGGGTTGCAACTGCAGAAGGCAGGCTGGCAGCAGTGTGCCATAGGCTCTGCCATGCTCCTCATCCAGTTATCCCATCACTAAAAGTCCTTTTCAATGCTGAGATGGGAACCTAGGGGATTGCAGATCTTTCTTCAGCCTTCCTTGCCCTTTTGCAAGTACCTCTCTGTGAGCAAAGGATGGGGAACCTGACACTGCTGAGAATGGGACACCTTCAGTTCTCTGTGCCACTGTTCCCTGTGCCACTGCTCCCTGTTTGGAAATTACTCATTCAAGAAGTAGAGTGACAAATGCACTCATATTTCTGAAATGCTCTCAACAGTTGTGAAAATGCAGGGTAGTCCATGAAGATAATGATACACTGAGGAACCTGAGACAGGAATAATATATCAGATCCTGCAAGACATGGTGCTTTTACACACTCTCTGCAAAGGTATTCTGAGCCCTGCATATGGCATCTGTTCTTCCTATATACACACAAATGAGTGAGAGTTCTGAGAAAGATATTTCCTGAAAGCCTTTACTTAAGGAAGTGTCAGTGCCAGCCACTGGTGAGACACTGAAGACAGACAGCTTCTTCAGTGTTTCAGGTCCCTTACATTTGCAATGGTACTGCAGAGAGATGGCACAAAGCCGGAATATGCAATAATCCTGACTGAGGTGCTTGGTTGGGATACAGGATCTGCATTTTCAAATGCCCTATGTTTTTACCAATTTGTCAATTTTTATCAATTTTGGCAGGAACTTATCTTATTTGAGTATCCCTCAACCCTGACTTTGTTAGTATCTTCTGCACTTCTTTGAGTAATAGTAATATTCACTGGGCCAGAAGGAGGAACAACTGTCTCCATGGAACTCTGGAAACTGGGGCTCACATCCTTCCTGAAGTAGGCATTAATTTCTAATCTTCGACATCACAAGTCTGTGAAGCAGGCAACCTGCTCAAAACTGTGCCATTTCTTTCTTCTCCATGTGGCTTGAGCACACCCAAAGGTCAAAGACCCTATTGGTCAAAGGCCCACTCCCCTAAATAATCCAAGAATCCTGCTTCAGGGTTGAATGACGGGCCAAGGCCAATGCTATGACACTCAGTAAGGCAAAGTGCTGGGTCCTGCACTTTGGCCACAACAACCCCATGCAGGGACACAGGCTGGGGGCAGAGTTGCTGGAAAGCTGCCCAGCAGAAAGGGATCTGGGGGTGCTGGTTGACAGCAGCTGAACATGAGTCAATATGTGCCCAGGTGACCAAGGTCCATCCTGGCCTGTATCGAAAACAGTGTGGCCAGCAGGACCAGCAAAGTGATTGTCCCTGGGCCCCTCACTTCAAGACAGACATTAAGGTGCTGGAGTGAGTCCAGAGAAGGGCAAGGGAACTGCTGGAGTGTCTAGAGAGTAAGTCATATTGATGCCAAGGGGCTTTTTGCTTTTTGCTTAGTCTAGGTTACAATTCCTGTAACCTTTTTCACTGTAGCCCTGGTTAGTAATACCCTATATCCCAGACAAAATAGAGTCACTTATCACTGTAACATTCCAGAGTTGACAACATGTTAGAACACGTTATCACAGAGTGACGACTGAAAGACGAATATTTAATTCTCTGCCTTAATTGGAGAATCTTTGTAAACTATGTTAATTTGTTAGAATATATAGATCTGTTGCATAGAGAGACCCTTTACCTTACCCAAACCTATCCTTTTATGTACACTGGGCTTTGTTCCGAGCCATGGAGGGGAAAAACTGCTTCTTACCCCTGCACCTTGTTTCGGAGAACTTCTGCAATAAAGTTTTTGCTTTTCCCTACCTTCATAAAACCACCTTTGGCTCCTGTTTATTACTCAAGGAGGCAACAATATGAGCAGCAGCTGAGGGAACTGGTGATGTTTAGCCTGGAGATAAGGAGGCTCAGGAGAAACCTTTTCACTCTTTACAACAACCTGACAGGAGGGTGTAGCCAGGTGAGGGTTGGTCTCTTCTCCCAGGCAAGTAGCAACAGGACAAGAGAAAGTAGCCCCAGGCTGCACCAGGGGAGGTTCAGGTTGGACATCAGGAAGAATTTCTTCACTGAAAAGGTGGCCAGGCATTGGAACAGGCTACCCAAGGAAGTGGTAGAGTCATCATCCCCAGAAGTGTTGAGGTAATGACTGGATGTGGCACTTGGTGCTATGGTTTAGTTGACATGGTTTTCTGGTCAGAGGTTGGACTTGATACTCTTGGAGGTCTTGTCCAATCTCAACGATTCCATGATTCTATGAAACCCCACACAGCACTCAAACCTGAATAGTTCTGCACATGCCATCTCGTGAAAACACCAGTATTGAGTAGAGAGCTAAAGCATCTCTGTAAACTTGTGGAAACTGAGTGCCTAAACTGTGAGATATAAATGTCAGAAATAAGCACCTTTCTCATCAAAATGTGAATAGGATCTTTTGGAAGAGAGTTTGGAAAAAATCTGAAAAACAATTATTGATAAGCTCCCTAACCACTATCTCCCCTATCTACCAAATAAAAAAAGAATGTGTTCAAGTAATCTTATAGTGATCATCTAATTAACTATATCGTGATTTATATGTACAGGCAGATGATCTAAATTTTTTTTCTGTGCAGCCTTGACCTTCACATTTCCTATTTCCTGGGTGCTTCATTTTTTACAATAGTATTTTTCTTTAGTTGGATAATTGCTGCGTGCATTGTTACAAGTGTACAATGATGTCAATAAAAATTTTGAAGAAAAATACAGAGCTTTCATCAGAATAAAAATGTGATGCATCTTTAAAACTTTTATTTTCAAAAATGTGGTTGAGTTGCTCCTTTTTGCAAAAGTGCATTTAGTGCTGTTGCAAGTAAGTGTTTTCCATTTAAGTCTCCTCATATTGAGGTGACATGCACAATCAATCTTCCTGGTGACATTGTAACAAAGCAGAAATTATTGATGCTTACTAGCTGCAGGATCATAAATAAGGAAATGGAAATTGATACTTAATTGATAAAGGACTTTCCACTTAGTAAGCTTTCTAATAGCTTCGTAGGAAGACAAATAAAGCTTATGAATGCATGTGGATGAACTCATAGAAATATAGGGTAAAAAAACCCAAAAATATCATCCAACTTTTCATGTGGTCTTTGTTTTTCCCAGAAATCCCAAAGGGCCTTTCATGTGTACTTTCTCTCCTCTGCACATTAAGGATAATTTTCAATTATTTGGCTAACCCATTTTTTATTTAAGTCACTTCTTTTGTCAGTTTATCCTTTATTATGCAAATGTTTGATGCAAAATAAAAGTGCCACATGTTCATCCTGTTTTGAGCTCTACCAAATACTTGGTAGAGATTAAAGCTCCCACTCAGGAAATCATTCCTATTGGGACACTTTTATATTAATGTTAAAAACGTGTATATGTGTTGTTTTCCAAAGGGCTGAATTTAAACACATGCTTTCTTTAAATGGGATCTACTGTGGAAATACAAGCCCAACTCTTTTACTTGGATTTTATTTTGAACATGAAGAATATTAAAAATGAGGATAGTATCTTTAATATTTATTTTGAACAATTATAGGCAGGTAACTAAAAAAGGACAAGTCTCCTCTGGCATTACTGAGGGATGTTTCTGCTGTTTCAGTGAGCAGATCAGCTGCTGCTGCTGGGTTGCTTGAGCACACCTGTTTCTCAGAGACCTGTTTGTGCCTTTCAGGTGAGAGAGGTAGCAGCATGTGAATGGTGCTGGTATTTTTCAGAGTAATTTTAGTCAATGCAGTGCTGCCTGATATATTGATGCATCTTATCTCCTATCCTTAATTGTCAGCATTTATTCAAACCTAGCTTACTGGGAAACAAACAAAAGTTTATGGACTAATTTCCAGCTAACACAGGTATTCAAGTACATGTGCATGTATCTCCTATAGAACACAGTATCCTGAGAAATAAAATCTGAAACAATGTCTAAAAAGTCATTACTTCATTATATATGTAAAAGACTTCACTTCTGTGCAGTCTTCCCCCTCTGTTCCAAGTAGAAAGGTAAGAGGAAACAAGTGGTCATTTTTGCTGCTCCCTTGTGGATATGTTGTGGCAGAAGTTAATTCTATTTTTATATCTTCCACCCAAAGAGCATATCTTCACTGGATCAACAGAATATTTTTTTAATAATTAATATGTTTATCAATCCAAATCTACCATTATAGGTTGATGATAGAGTATAGACTGGAATATGAAAGTTTATGAGTTCAGGAATAACCTTCATTGGAAAGATTTTATAGCCACATAAACCATCAGGAAGCTGTATCATGCAGATCTTATCTGCTGTATAATAAATCAACCAGCTTCCCATTAATGTATATCTTCTAAGTAAGTGCCTTTTGTGATATTTCATTTCATATATTCTTGGATTGATCTGAAAATTAAGAGACAGTGATGGATTTTTAGCTTGTGTCCTTAAGGCAGAGTTTAAATATTATAAAATCAACATTAATTAAAATGCATTCTTACATACTACCATTCAGAAAAATAGCAGGAGTTTGAAGACAGGCAAGCAATTGCAAAACCCTAATGCAAAACATTCTGATCATGACACAGACAGTTTTAAAATGAAGGAAGGTATGAGTCAGAGACAAAGAAAAGCTACAGAAGAGTAAAACTAATAACAGTTTTCATGAGAAATCATGACTTCTTAGAAAAAAATAGCAGAAATACTGTGCACTATTGTCAACTGCACTATTTATTATTTTAGTTTTATTTTGTTATGGAGAGAGAGGAATTATTTTAGTGAAAAATATATTTTAGGGAGCAAAAATATAGTAGCTTAATAAAAATGTATATTAGTAGACGGCCACAACAGTAAGCAGATCATGTCACAGATATACATGGGTAAGTTTGAAAACAATTTTTTCCTGTAGAAGGTTATTTAAAGTGTTAGAAGATTCCTTAAAGCCAAGGGCATTCACCAGCCCTTTGTCTGCTAGAAAATATGGAGAACTGTCGTGTTTAGTTTAACAAGCTGTTTCTGGGTAATATGACTTCACTAGCAAAGTTAACAAATCATATTAAGTGCAGTTCCTGTGTCATATTCTCAGGTGGTAAAAATCATTGCAGTTCTACTACTTGGATAGCACTTCACTGAACAGCTAGGACTGGTGGTATGCACAAAATGCAGTTTTACTGGTTATTTCTGATCCTGTGAGCCTGTGTTTGCCTTACATAAGTAAGAAAACTATTAGCTGCTTCTTGTCAGGAGGTTTGTGAAGAGCAGGGATGTAGCTGTGTGCAACCCTACTCCTGCCTGCCTGAGAAGATGCAGAGCATGAAGCAGCTGCAGCCACATTGGCCTCCCCAGGAAGTCAACAACTGCCTAAGACATGGCATGCATAAGTGGTGGCATGTAAACACACCTCTCCTTCAACCTGGTTATCCTGGTATTTTTACTAAAGCCAGTCAATAAATCAAATTTCTATTATCTATCCTATTGATCTTAAAACACGGTATGCTGTGATATGATATTGTGTGTCTGTATGTACTTTCTAGCGCTGGGATTTGCTAGCTGGGAAACATTCTGTATTTTCAATAAAATGTCATTTTATCATCAGTTCTTTTACAGTTTGTAAACTCTACTCTTCCAGTTTTCCTTAGGATGCAGCTTGCTGATTGCTGCTTTACTTTCTGGAATGCTTTAGTTGCAGTTTTGCAGTATTTAAATGTTCACATTTGGACACAAGTAGGCCTAAAAAAGGGCTAAAAAATGGTTTCTTTCTTTACAATCTTCGCAGGATGAGTCCCACAGGTATCACTGCCTTTTCTACTCTTCAGCATCCTCTGAAGGTCACTTTTGAGATGCTACATATTTGCCTTGCCTTAAACAAGCCTAGCTCTCCTTCCCTCAGTGTATGTGAGCTCAGCCATACACACAACCATAATGGCCAAGCTGCAGGGGCAGTAGTCACCAAGGTCTCCTGATTATCCAACCAGAACCTGGTTTCCTGAGCATCCACACCAGAGATCTAACCCGCCTGTGCACTCTTTCCAACTGTCCACAAAGATACCTTCTCATGTACTACGGGGGAGGGAAAAAAGGGAGAGGAAAGGAAGGAAAACAGGGAAGTGGGCTGCCCCAGCTTTCATCTCAAAACAGAGATAGGGCAGAGCCTTGGCATGCACTTTGGATTTGCAGGCAAGACACTGTCAGTATAGAACAGTGGCTCTGAAGACCTGACACTGAATAACGAGTCATTAAATAATTTATATTGGACTGGATCCCTTAAGTCCTCTTTGTCCTCCTGCTCAAGACACAAGGAGGTGACCCAAACTGGGCTGAAGACTGAATAAAATACACTGCATCACTGGGTCCTACAGCTCTCATAATCAACTCTGACAGCAGTTTCTTTCACCTTTAGATCATGGGGAAAATTGTTGTTCCAGGCATAGTGGAGATCTGTTCACAGATACAGTAGTACTTGTTTTTCATAACTTTTGGTCTAGAATGATCTTCTCTTCTCTGAGGATGGAAACAGAAAGACACTTTTCTCAAAACTAGGCAGTACTTTGCATCAGGCTGGCACTGACACCATTCCAGATTTCATGTTTTTAGAGAGACTTTAATCTTGAGCATCACTGGTGATGATAGCCTAACCAGTTTCTGAAGTAACCATCTTGAAAACAGGCTGAATCATTTAAATTCCTGAACTACAGATTTCAAGAAGCGTTTGGACAATACTCTCAGGCACATGGTGTGACTCTTGGGAATGGTTCTGTGCAGGGCTAGGAGCTGGACTTGATGATCCTTGTGGGTCCCTTCCAACTCAGCATGATCTGTGATTCTGTGATTACTCTCTCACAAACAGTATTCATATCCTGTAATGCTATCCAAAATCACATGTAGACTATATTATCTTGAATAGGTTGTGATTTTACTTATTTAGATAAATGAAAAAATATTTTCTGGAAATTTGTAATGTTTCTGTTTATGAAAATGTCTTTATTTGATTTGCAAAAGAACATGAATATTCTCAAATTACATGAATCTGCTATAAAAAAATTCAAGATTTCATACATAAGATTTGTGGGTAAACTTTTATTTGGGCACCTTTTGTGCTAGGCACAGTAAGCCTAAAGAGTAGAAAAGGACCCTTGTATTGAGAACTTTAGCCACTAAATAGACAATAAAGTAGAAGGAACACAATATAGCATGTATATTCCATTATATCTTTGGGGGTTGGAGGTAGGGAGGTCAAAGAAAGAACTAGGAGGTTACCTGACGATATGTGAAAAGAATAAAGAAGAAATATTGAATTCAAGGCAGTTAGAGGAGAAGAATGGCAAAAGAACCAGGTTAAGAATAAATATTGGATGGAGAGGCTATGAAGAAAGAGGAAAGTCAGACAATGTAGAGAGACAAGAAAATGGCCATATTGTAAATAGTCTCTGAATGTAGGAAAGCTCAGACTTTGGATGTGTCTGCAGCTGCTGCCACTGACTAGTGTTTCTGACTCTATTTTTTCAACCTGAAAGACAAATAATGAGAGGTGGTGAACAGAAGAGGAAAATACTGATCTCAGTGTGTTAGCCTTAATCCAATGCCATGGTGATGAAATCCTGGAATCACGGAGAAACACAAAAGATACCTGGGATCCCAAACAAGACTAAGAACAATCAAAATCCCCCATTTCCCAGTTGGATAAATAGAGCTAAATTTTCAGAAGCAACTGTAAGTATGATGTATTTTTCTGTTCTCTGTGTAAAAAAATGCGCTATTAATCCTCAGACTATATTTGCATATATGAGTTACATACATCTTGAATAAAAATGCAGTTTGTATATGGGTTACATAGCTTTCTGAATATGCACCAATTTGGATAAGACAAATTGCACACGCACACTTTTAGGTACTGCTTAGAGGCACCCTTGAAAGGCACCCTTGATTCAAAAGCTATTAGCTACTCATCTTAAATCTCACAAGTCATGCAGGATTAGTCCTAGTATTATTAATGCAGAGAACAAAGTGATTGGAGATTCAAAAGTCATTTTAGATGAATTTAGTAAATTTTATAGCAATCTTTTCACATCAAAGGGTTAAGAGGATAATGGTTATGAATATACTCCTTGATGTTTAAAGGATCCTTCAATTCCACCTGAGGACAGTATAGGTCTGGAATAATCTATTACCCATAATCAGATGGAGCATGCAATTTATTTTGGGTGAAATTCTCCTCATCTGCATAATTGGTCTTTATATACAGGAACTTTAGGGAAGGGAAATTCATCTTGGCAACTTGGGGTCAGGATGCATCATATGGCCCTTTGCAAAAATTCCGGGAAGGGAAGGGAAGGGAAGGGAAGGGAAGGGAAGGG